>CANXYC011362491.1:0-11226 GCA_948193065.1 Aleurites moluccanus
CTGATAGCTACATTAACAGATAATTTCAAATGACGAGACATAAATCTTATGCTCCATGATACACTTATTAACACATTCATACTTATGATACATATTCTAAACCTTTAGCTTTGATATCACCTCTGCCACGACCCACTTTTGGATCGCGACGGTCCTAGGATATGGGTAGACTTAAGGTCACCGGAAACCCGTAGAACGCATGAACAATCCATTTATCAATCATTCAATCAATATTAATTCATTAATCAATACTTAAATCTCATTTATTACTTATAAATTTTATAGAAAATTTGCCAGAGTTCCCTTTGTAATTTTAATACTATTCCAGACCCAAAACCGGGTCTCTCAAAAATTATACAGCCTGCACAAAAAATTATTTTACACTCCCAATAATTTGCCAACCTTATGCCCTCAACTTCACAATTCAACAAACATACATAGCACTTCTAAATCTTTTTCAAAATATGAAAATTTCATTTTTATCATTTACCTCTATCACCATCTTAATCACTTTATTATCATTGACATTTTCAATCATTATGCATTATACATTACATTTTGAATGTCGCTGTAAAATTAAATATTACACTATTCATATATCATTATAATACTCAGTCATCCAATTATACACAGTACCATGGAGCTCTAAGAATTGTCACTAATGACCTTTAATAAATACAATTCTACCTCGATGTACTTGACATCTCAAGTCAGAAAAGAAATTGACTTGGAATCAGCTTCCTCTAACATATCCCTGTAAAAATTATAAACCACTAATTTGGTGAGTATAAAATATTCAGTGAGCATATATACATCATTAAACAAGTGATAACAAAGGATAACAATGGTAGTTAAGTATCAATAAATACAATGAAGAATATTAGTATATTCAATTAACATGTCAAGGTTAATTAATTTGCACACCAAATATCTTTGAAAGTTGGGAACAGATAACAATTAAATCGATAATAGAATGACCATCAGTGGTAAGAAATAAGGTATAAGTTTGGAATCAATGAACAGGTAAGTAATACTCGTATCATGTAGATAAGACAGATAAAGGGCCCTGAAACATGTATACTATGTGTAATCACACAGTTGATCTCATATCAAGTAAACATTAGACTGATTAGGTCTTACGGCCAGGACAGTTAACCCTTTCCAGCTAGAGTATCACATATAGTCAATGAGCACATTGCCGAAGGTATGTACCTACTACCCCGTCGGTGAGGCAACTCTGTCAAATCCACATGTAAATAGGCCAATGGAAATCAATAACAATATCAAGTATTCAATAGGAATATTACGGTACAATAGCTTACTTGTCAATACATTTCATTAGTCATGTATTGGTTTCTTTTCTTAATGCACAGGTATCAATTAACAATAAATATCATGGTTAAATATTTGGTGTGCATACTTTTAGGAGCAATTTGGGTACATAATCAATCAAGAACAATAGGCATTTCAATATCAATAACAATCAATGCCTATGGATAATTTCATTATTTAAGAATGATCAACAATAGCAATGAGACATTTAACCAATAAGAAAACATATTCATTGGGTCAACAAATCAAAACATGGTATGCATAATGATGTATACATTACTCACCTTAGCTTATAACTTGTACATTTCCCTTTTCCTTTATCCTTGATTATTTGCCTTATCTTTTATGGTATCTATCGCATTTCTTATTCATTCTTGACTCTACATATCCAATTAATTTCCATTTAGATACTATTTAACATAAACTTATATTACTTATACTTATATTAAAGAAAATTCCTCAAATTTGCAAATTACTAGGATTTTGCCTATACAGAACCTTACTGGCAGCCTGTGTTTTATTACTCATATCTCTCTCTACACTTACCCAATTTTTTCAATTATTATTCCTAATTAAACTCAAAATATAAGGTTCTAACATATCCAAAATTCACATTAAAATCATTACTATATAATTTATGGTGTTAATTTAAACTTAGACCTATAACCAGCCCTGCTATCCTGCATTCTGCCTGCAATCCTATTCTGGCATATTCTATTCTTTTACTAATAACTCAATCAATACTTAACCAATTATAGTAATTCCTTCTCCTATTGAAAATAGACACATAAAATTATAACATATCCAAATTTTAAAATTTTTGGATTACTGAATAATTATTAGTGAATTTCCAAAGTTAAATTATTGTCCTGAAATCTCTATCCAAACATGCCTGGTTTCTATGACTATAATAAATTCCATACTTATCCAATTACAAAACCATTTTACATTAATTTATATTACAAATAAATGATAATCTTTCATGTTTAACACTTTCTCTAATTCAGAATTTAAGGTCCTCATATCTATAGAACCGTGTAACCTATGTACTATTAAATAGTCATTCCGGGCAGTCTACACTTATAATCTAATATCTCATAAACCATAATTCCATTTTCAAAAAAGACTTATATATAAGATATATGAACACTTTTTTTGTTGAACACTTCTTCTAATTTTGTCTCTATTATTATGTACAAGAAAAATACTGTAGCATTTTCTAGAAAACTTATTTCCAGGTCAGTCACAGTTTTTACTCACTAACTCCTTCCTCACTTTGAATTTTCAAAATTACATTTACAGACATATAATTAACATATTTATCTACAACTTTCATGTTTTAACCATCTTCAAATTCAGTCTTTAAAATTTCGGAATAATAGCTACAAATTACTGCCTCAAAATAGAATTCAGAAACTACATTAACCCTAACTCATTCTTAACATTTTTTGCTTAATTGCTACAATTATTTGCCAAATCAAACTTTAGAACTCTTAAATACAGTCAAATAACTAATTTTAGGAAGCTTTACCTTAAACTTGAACCATGGAATTCCTTCTCCTTTTTATTCCATCAAACAGCTCACATAATCTCCATCAATTGCCTCTTCTTTCTCTCACCTTTTCCTATCAAATTTTGGTTGATTTTCTTTGGAAAGGTTGGAAGTATATTTTTGGTGGTTTTCTCCTTTCATGGTTCGGCTACAACTCCTTATTTGCTATTTTCCCTCCTCTTTTGTTTGTATAAAGCCAACTAAAAACAAAAAAAAATGAAGACAAATAATGAAATTTTCTAGAATTGGTGATTTGTCACCAATTTAATTAATTAATTAATCAAATAATCATTTTTTTATTAAACAAAATCATCTACTACACCCTTGGCCGGCCACTTCATCTTGTTTCTAGAATAGGTGGGTCCCACAACTTTGTTTAATTATACTTTTGGCTCAAAATTTTTCTTATTTGTATTTTTGACCCCAAAACTTTCTGTAATATATTCTGGCTATTATGTTTAGATTCAACCTCAAGTGTGGGGAGTGAAATACCTTATTTTAAATTGTTCTATCATTTAAAAATAGTTCTGGGTCATTTCTGGATCCCAGACAGTTGATTTCCAAAATTGCCTTCAAAGTTGCCTTGATTTATAATTTTGCCATTACTCTTATTTTTTGTGTTCTAAAATATTTTTCAACTCTTTATTTTTCACCATAATTTCACATAAAATTAACTTATTTAATCCCCTTAGGTTTGGGTCAAAAATTCTTAAATTAGCCAGATTGCTATTTTTCTGGTAGTGTTTTAGACACCGACGATTTCTAGAAAAGTTTTGCATTTGCTTTCTAACTGTGGCTCTAAAATTATTTCCCATCATTTCAATACTTTTAAACCATAAACTGAGAATTAAATCATGTATACAAGGTGGGGCTTCCTTGGGTATTACATAAACCCTAAATAATAACCCAAGAGTAGTCTTAAACCACAAATTTAACTCACTTGTCATTAACTTTTTTTTTTTTTTTCATTTGTAAATTATAATTAATTGGTTTTGCCTCAAATTAAGAATTTTTGCCCATTTTAATAGAGTTGGAAGGAAGTTTGACGTTAGAAGTTCAAAGTGAAACTTAGGAAAGGGAAGTACATTTTCTATGGAGATTTATAAGGTTGTAGATTCTTCTAACAAAAAAAAAAAAAAAAAAAAAAAAAGAAAAAGAAAGGAAAGGAAAATTAGAAGAAAAAAAATTAAAAAAAAGAGAAAAAAGAAAGAAAAAGTATTGAGAAGAATCTAAAAAAGGGGCATTAATGATTTTATCTTTATTTATATGTTTGATTCCTTTTGCAAATATTAATTATGTATTAGCATTTGAAACTGCAAAGGAATTCCCTTCAAATTTAGAAAAGCTTCTCTTTTGCAAATTGAAATAATTTTGGGCATGAAAAATTTCATGTAAAGTTCCTTTAAGTTCGGAAAAGAAAAATCTTCTTTTTGCAAATGAGAACAGTTCTTAGGGCATGCAAATATTAGAGGAAAATATGATGAAAATATTTGAAAATTCTATTTTAAAACTCAAAATATGGGCAATTATGGAAGAAAGTTCAAAGTTGGTTTTGATATAGGCAATTATCTTATCATCAATTAATTATACTTCACAAATATCATCTAAAATCGTTTCTCACTCCAAGACCTTGTTTACCAAAACTAGCTTATTTCATTTCCAACTTAACCTTATCTAAACCAAGCTCAAAAATATCAAAAATATGAAAAATAGGCCATTCTCAACTCCAACCTATTATTGTCACTAAAAACCAAATAGTGTTCATACCTTTATTAGCCTAAATCTACTCAATTAACTTAATTCAAACTTTTAACTGCTTTTAAATCCATTTGATTCATATTCGCTTACTTTATCATTCTTCTCGGCTAAACCCATGTATAGCCTTAAACCAATCTCATTATAACCTGCTCAACATATTTTATACAATAATCAATATGTTAGAATGTCTAAAAATTAAATATTCAAATTATATAATAATAAATTATATGTAGACACTATATTTTATTCGGACAATATTAATTTTTTTTAAAATATATATATATATTTAAAATTTTAGATTTATAAAATAATAATATTTTATTTTAATTTCCATTTTCAAATAAAAATAGTGTTAGTGAAAATTTATTTAGTTAATAAAATATTGTTTATTTTTTATGTGAATTTTATTTAGTTAGTAATTTTTTTTGTTGTAAAATATGTTTGTGATAAAAATTAAAAAAAAAAAGAAGAAAATAAGTTTGGCAAAAGCTAAAGCCAAGCATATTACTGTCTTTTATTCTTTTTGTTTAACCTAATTAGTAGGTGTTTGGTAAAGTTTTTGATACAACTATTAGCTTTTTAGTTTTCAATAGCTGCATTATACCCATTTAGTTATTGACAACTATTATCTGTTAGGTGGTTAAAAAGCGGTTGTTTATAAAAGCTCCAATTTGTATTTTTTCAAAAAAATTCTATTTTTTGAAGTAAAAAGACTAAATTATCTTTTAAAAATAATATTTAAATAAAAAGGTAAGTATTAGTATTTATTTTTATGATCATTAAACATATTAACAACTAATAATTAATAATAATTTTACCAAATACTTGAAACAATTAGCTATTAGGTAATAGCTAACAGCTATTACGAATAGCTAAACCAAATGGAACCTTAACTCTATATAAGAGTAAAGATATAATAGAAAAAAGAAGAAGAAAGGAGGCATCACAAAATCAATAGTAGAAAAGGGATTAGAATTGGCAGCCAAGGAGTTTATAAGTTTAACATATATGGAGCGGTGGCGTTTTAGGTGAATGGAGATCTAATTCTTGCATTTTTGAGGGTTCTGAAGGCATTTATTGAGGTAATATACTTGAGCTATATTATCTTTACTCGACATCATCATTTCTGAAATTACAATTCATGCTTTAATTTACATTTTCTTTTGTTATGTTAATTGTCTTAATTTATCGAGGACAATATTCAATACTATGTCTTTGATTTGACTTATACTTGTATCAATAGATACCCATCTTGATCCTTTGTTGATAGTGAAAATATTATTGGTTCTTTGGTAGAGGCTTTACCATTCTGAGATTTTTCCTTTTGTTTTTCTCTTCAATTTCCAAATATCAAAATTGCCAATATAATATTCAGATAGCAATGCTGGCCTTTTCCGCTTGTGCCAAATTACAACGTTGTCTTCAATGGATGCTAAATATAATATCCCAGAAGACTATATGGATTTAAGTGGATCATAGCGGTGGAATTTAAGTTAATTGAGGAATAAATTAGGTTAAGTTGATTATAGGAAGTATAAAGAATATTTAAGGAAATTTTTTTCCAAAGGAACTTTAAAAATGGTAATAAGCAGTATTATCAGTAATCAAAATTTTAAATATTTTTAAAAGTTTTTTTACTAAAACCAACTGAGAATATTTTAAATTAAAATCTTAAATCATCTAGAAAAAATAATTTGAGGATTAGTATTGAGTTTAATAGGTGAATGGATGGTAGAGTAGAATAAGATGTTTAAAAAATCTTAAATTGGGACACTTGTCGATTTCTAATTTTTAATTAATTTTTGACTATTATTTTGTTTAAATTTCTTTTACATAACTCAAATTAGATAGATTATGGACTAATTAAAAATTAATTGAACTGAGTATAGTGAATTAAAGATTATTGGAGTTGAAGATGGAAGAGAAAGAATAGTAAATAATGGTACAAATGTAAATAAATGGAAATTGGGACTTGAATTCTTATCAAATATTAATTAAATAATGAAAAGAGAAATTTTCTTCTTTCCATCTTTATTTGGCCGGCCAAGTGTCTATTATATGTAGGGATTTATGTAGATTTTTCTTTCCTTAATTTTCTAATTCTATAGTTGGTGCACATATGTCCTAATTCTAGAAAATTTTAGTTTTCTTACGTTTCTTTATTATTAGCCAAGTGTTTAAAGAAGAAAAATAAATTGTAAAGCAAACAAAAAAATATATCTAGTCATCTTCTATAAACCGAATCCTCCTTCCCATTACTTCAAAAGTATTTTCTTTACTCTTTCCTTAGAGAATCCAACTTTCAAGCTAGAGAAGAGTTAGGTTGTAGTATGAATAAGTTATTTCGAAGATGATTGTATTGAAAATCATGAAATTTTAAGGCTAAGTGAAGAAGAGATACAAGAATTCAAGAAAAAATAATATGCTAAACTTATTCTTTAATTTAATTTAAAGAATTCTATAGTTGGAACGGCTGGTGAATTAGATTAATTAAGTTATATAAATGATGAAATATGGAAGTTAATGTAGGAAATTAAAGTTGTGAAAATTCAAATTAGGGATTTGAGGGATTTAATTTAATTTCTTAGTTTTTACTTCATTTTAATGACTTATAAGTAAAAAATAATGAGTGGACTTGATGATTTAAGCTAATTAGAGGAATTTGAAAATTGAATTTAAGTTGGAAGAACCTAAATTAGATTAGGGTTTTAGAGATTTTGAAATTTATTTTAGAACAGAAAATTATAACTCAAATCTCATGGTCTTAAGGAAAAATTTGGAAAAGTATAAAATATAAAAGTTGTAGATAAATATCTATACGCCAGGGTATTAAAGTTGTGAAATCCTAGAATTAAGGTTAGAGAGGAAACAATTCAATTAGAGTTTAATTCTTGTAATTCAATATTGAATTGTGAAGAGAACCTTGAGAAATTTATTTATTTTAGATATTATTTGACTGACCTAGAAAAGTCCAATTGACACGAAATTTTTGAGATTAGATGTATATGTCTTCTATATACCATAAAAATTTCAGAATTTTTAGAGATCATTTGATAGGGTAAACGGATTTTAAAATACAAGCTGCACGAAAGTATTCTATGCAGGAAAGATTTTATAGGCTACTGAAATTAATTTATTTCAAGGGGTAAATGACCTTTGATTTAGATGAAATTTAATATCAAGCTTAATATATATGTTGGCTAGGACTCATAAAATTTTTAAGTCAAAATAATATAATTTGCTATAGTAAATAATTATCCAATTGTACACTGCTCAAGCTGTAAAATAGAATGGCAGTATAAAAACATGAATAATTAGGTTTTTAGGCATAGTAAATGAATTTCAAATGAGTTGAAATTTTATATGTGAGTCCTTTAAGATCTTATAGGCTATTTGAAACTAAATTGCATTTAATGGAATTGTAGCTCTGTCACACCCCAACTCTAGTGGTGCGATGGTCCTAGGGAAAGAGTATGCTTAAGGCCATTATAAACCCCGTAGAACACTCATATCCTAGAACTCATACATAATATATATCCACATCATACATAGTTATCATCATAAATACTCATTTCTATGAATCATGTAATCATAATTCTTACATGTCCATTCATCATCATATGATTTCCTCTTGTTCCTTATCGATCAAAAGATACATCCCACATCAATAAGGAACAAGGGCAACCCACAATGTAACAATTCAGACATCAAAATAATATCATCCTCAACATCTAACTATGGACCTCTAGAGTATACTTCTCATATATATAAATACCATAGTACAAAATAATGTGTGTGTATATATATATATATATATATCAAAGGAATTACATATAGTTTTCTTGGAGGAATGAAAGCTTTATCTTCTATATTAGCTCCCTCTCGGGCTACACTATCACCTGAAATCCACAGAAGAGGAGTGACCCTTCAACTCAGTAAGATATAAACATGCAATGCAAAGGTCAAGCCAAAGGAACATGGATATGGAAATATCATAAAGTTATGTTTACAAGAACATAAGTGCTCACAATCGAATAACACTATCAAATCATATGATAAAACTGTCAAAATACATTAGTAGCCTTGCTATCTTATCATAACAGAGCGCATCAGTAGTCTTGCTACCTTATCTTAATTCATATGCTTGGCCAAGCATATGCCTAGAGCTCATGGTTCTCTCTAGGTGGAACACTGATAAAAATTCTATTAGCTAGATTCCCAAAGTGCATAATGGACTAATGAATTTACTCTCATTGGGAAGAGCATTATATACATATACATATTATAGGTCATATAGCTTGGATTTCACAAAGAATCATATTGGTCACAAGATCATCAATATATAATCATGAATCATTCAAGATAGCAAATAGGTTTCACATTAGCTTGGTATAAGGAAGAATGACCAAGCCATTTACAATATATAAGGTATTTATATGGAATAATTTATCATTTGTTTGAGAACATTATGAGAAATTCATTTAATAGGTTCACAATATAATATTTCGAAACATGAGAATCATATACATGAACATTAGGAAGGATTAAACAATCAATTTCAAAGAAACAATATGCATATACAATGTTCATACTTACCTCAAAGCAATTTATCCTTGTATTTCCCTCAATTACTTGTATATTTAATAATCTCCTCTATTTCCTTAAGTTTTGCTCTCCTATGACAAATCCCCAAATACTCACAATTAGGGTTTATGCCCAAACATACTTCTACAAGATAAATCTTTATGATTCTAATTATCTTTTAGAATCCTAATATGTTTTCTAACATCAATTTAATTACTTATTAAGGAAATATGGAAGATTGGGATGAATAGCTACTATTCACTCAAAACCCTACATCCATACATATCTTGCATATAATCTATAATAAATACTAATGATGCTCTTAAACATCAATACTTAACTCATATTCACCTATTCTAACCATGCATTAACTTATCTTGAACTTAGATTGAAGTTTGGAACAATTACCTTGAATTCCTAGAAATGGAGAATCCTTGAGAAATCTGAAATCTTGATGTTTTTGAAGGTTTGATTCTTGATTCTTGTGTTAATGGAGATGAAATAAGTATGAGAAGAGTATTTAATGAATTTATGGGTGGTTGAAGTGTATTTATGAAGAAAGAAAGAGAAGGAAACGAAAATAAATGAAGTTTGAAAGTAAAGAAGAAGGGTCGGATATTTATAGACCCGTGTCTCCACGCCAGTGAATAGGGTTTCACAGTCGTGAAGGCCACTGCTCATGTTGGGTTCAAAACATTTCTTCACGGCCGTGAAGGGACGTTCATGCCCATGAATACAAATATGAAGAGTTGGCTAATTTACACAGAAGTTTTTCTCACGGTGGTAAAAGATGTCTCACACCCGTGAAAGCTATCTTCAAGGTGGTGAAATATATTTTCAGGGTGGTGAAAGGTATTTTCAGGGTGGTGAACTATCTTCAAGGTGGTGAAAGGTATCTTTACTCCCCTGAATAACAGATGGTGAAGAATTCTCATATTTTCTCCATTCTAACTTGTCCAAACTCAATCAACTTACACATACACATACTTAATACCTCAAAATCAATCACAACTCATCATGTCTCAATACATATAATCATTCTAGAAGTAATCTATACTCAACATAGAATTCTAGATCATCTACCATGCACATATAACATACACATGCTAACATTCATCAGACAAACAAACAAACACATATCTACTCTAACATTCCAAGTACTGAGTATTACAAGCTCCTAAAAGGGTTGAACAAAATGGTTATTCTAATGAAGGAAGTCCATCTACTTACTTTAAGTAGTGAAGTAAGGAGTAGATTTTGAAGTTTTGGCAATTAAGGTGGATAATAGATATGTTAACATGTTTACATTTAATTTATAATTATGATTTTTTCTTCCAAGCATGATGATTGAACCTTATATTTGATTTTTTTTATTTAATTCCTTTGATGATAACTAATAAGTTTGCTTATATCCCTTTGTTAATCCTAATTGAATAATATTCTATTGAAACTTGAATTAATGTATGATGATTCTTGAAAGTCCTAAAATAGCTGAACTACTTGTTTTAATGATTCATTGAATTCCTTTGTTTCTATGATCTTGTTATACCTAATTGAACATTTTTCCATGATTACCTAACCTAAAATAGTGATAATCTCTAAGTACCTCTTGATGATCGAACCTATAAATGGTATGGTTCTATTAAATTTCCTTTGATATTGAATAATTGTCACAGCCCAACTTGGGAGCCATGACTGTCCTAGGGTACGGGTGATGCATAAGCGACCAGTACCGCGTAGAACCCAAATGACAATCTAAATGACATGCAACAATCAAATATAACCCAATTAATTATGAAAATGCTGAAGAAAATTCGACAGCACCTTCTCTAAAATTGGACTATGCCTAAGAAAAACAAAACACATAAATAACACTTCTATAATATTCCATCTCATCTCAAACATCAGGATCCCTCTGGATCTCCAAACAATCTCAACATTACCATCACAATATATATATAACATACACCACAATCATATATGATTATACAAACATTTAT
>CANXYC011362554.1:0-21442 GCA_948193065.1 Aleurites moluccanus
CGCAATTTCAATAACTCAACCAATATTTCTCACAAAATTTCCATACTCATTTTCTATCATTATCATAAGTAATTAATAAGTAAATATTTATACTTATTTCAAAAATTAATTAGTTGAGCCAATAAAAATAAATTTATACTCAAAATATACACAAAGAATGTTTAGGAGAAATGATGGGTGTTACATAATGAGAGGAATGAGCTTGAGAACTTCACGTCATGTTCGAACTCCCTTTTGTTTTTGGCCTGTACACAATTAGGAGAATGGCTTTCGAAAGCTATATTATTTTGGTTTTACAACATACGGTAAATCAAACTCGCTATCCAAGGAATTGGGTTCATTCTGTCCCTGAATTAGGTAATCGTTCAGCGTGCTTGCAGTGCACAACCATTCATCTAAATAACGTGGAAGGATTCCAATTGTTGATCCTTTTCTTTATCTGAATTCATATGAGACATGTGAACAATGATTTTTAAGTTGGAAAACTTTCGTTTAGGATCCCAAGAAGGTCCTATGCACAACCGTTTACCTAGCCATGCGATTCTTTTAATTGAGACGTGATCTATCTTTATTTACTAACTGATCAAGCTCTGAAGATCTAGGCTTTTCTACTGAGACGTGATCTATCTTTATTTACTAACTGATCAAGCTCTGAAGATCTAGGCTTTTCTACCCATGCTTTCTTTTGTTTGTTGACCCATTTCAACGAATAGGGTAGCTGCTACTTAACATCAAGGCATCTTTCTTGCTTGCAAGCACCACTCGCTTTGTTTGCCCAATTCATCTACCTTTTTTTAAACTTCCTTTCTAAATAACTTTTCTTACGAATTTTCCTTCTTCAAGCTTCTTGACAGGCCTCGATCTCAATTCTATCAATCCTTTATTTATTACGTTGGATCGTTGATCCGATGAAAATCAAATTTTTTTGTACGGATCGACTACTGGTAAAAAAACAAAGGATGTTATTTTTTCTTTCTACACAGTTGAATTCTATTTAAAAATTCATTTTTATTTATAAATAAATTCTCATATTTGATATATTAAATGTTAAATATAAAATTTATTTTAAATAAAATAAATATTATTTTTAATATAATTTTATAATTTATTTTAATATATCACTTGATCAAAAATACCCCTATAAATGTATTATTTATTTACTTATTTTCTTTTCAAAAATTTTATATTATATTAATAAAAATATAATTATTTAAAACTCAATTTAATATTTATCAATAATATATTTTTATATACATTATTTTTTTAAAAATAAAATATAATCTTAGCCATAAATAATTAAATTTATTAAGGATTTTATATTTGTAAAAAAATTTAAAGAAAAAATAATTATAGAGTGTAAAATAAAAAAAATACAATAAAAATTAAAAAAACTACAAGGTATAAATCAAAATATATAAAATAAAAATAAAAATAAAAAAGGAAGAAAAAAAATAAAAAATGAAGGGGTCATCATAAAAAAAGTTTGCAGAAATATTTAAAAAAAATATGGAGTTAAGTAAAGGTCACACCTTATAAGTACTGCCCATCTCTAATAAAAAAAATTGACAAAAAATAAAAATAAAAATAAATAGCGTTAAACAAATAAAAGTGTCAAATTCATAACCAATATATTTTTATCCACCAAAATTTAAAGACTAAAATATTAAAGTTAATAGGGTATTTTAATCTTCTAAAATTTATTAATTTAAAATTATGAAATTCATTTGAAAATACCAACTATTTTTATAGAATTTAATTTAGTTATTATCAATTTTACAGATTTAATTATTTAAAATTCTAAATAAATTTGGATTTAAAACAAACACAAAACTGTAAATTTACAAATGAATTCTATAAAATTTTATGAAATTAATTTATATCAAATAAGGTGTAAATGTTTTAATTTTTTTTTATTCTAATTTAATTGGTTCATTTTCTAATCCAAATTATATTTTATCCTCAATTTAATAAAAATATTCTCATTAAAAATATTTTAAAAATATAAAATTTAATTAAAAATATAAAATATGAGAAAATTTGAAAGATAGAGAGAAAATTTTTTTTAAGTAGGATAAGATTGTCAATACATTATTATGAGTTGACACTCCCTATCTATAAAAAAT
The DNA here is from genome assembly GCA_948193065.1 of Aleurites moluccanus. Taxonomy (NCBI): domain Eukaryota; kingdom Viridiplantae; phylum Streptophyta; class Magnoliopsida; order Malpighiales; family Euphorbiaceae; genus Aleurites; species Aleurites moluccanus. Next base: position 2,124 of record CANXYC011362554.1, read on the forward strand.
TAATGATTAACCTCTCACTCTAATTTTCAAAATTTAATGTTTCTACTCAATTTATGTCATTCCCAAAATACAATAAATCAATGGGTTAATATTTACATGTTCATTTAAATATAATAATTAACCATATAATTAAAAATAGTTTTATTACTTGAAATAATTTTTAGAACTATAAAATTAAAAAGCCAATAATTCATTAGAATGAAATAAAAAAATTAAAAAAAGAAACAATTTGTGCAAAAAAAAAAAAAATTAATAATCTAAGAATATTACGTTAGAGTTTCAACACAAAAATTAATTAAAATTTCTTCATGCAAAATGTTTTTTTTCATTTGAATATCTTCTTTGAAACTATGGAAACTAAAGAAACTCAAACATCCAAATCTCTCAATAATCAAAATCCAAACATCAAATTTAAAATTTATATGATATCACTGTAACAATCCTAATAAGATATGGGTACTTTATATGCTAATCGTAATTAAGTTTTATTAATTTGAATTGGATTTGATTTTGGTCTTAAAAAATTTGGAGGAATTAGACGGCGCCTGTTTCAAAAAATTTTAGCTCCATTTTATTTGTAATTTGATACCAATTTTAACGAGACTAAGCTATTTTAAAAGTTCTGAATATTCAGAGTTTGAATTTGTTTTATCTTAAAATTAGGAAAATTCTTTAAAATGCATTTAATATTTAAAAATTGAAATTATATATGTTTATCATACTATAAAGTGTATAACATAAAAATATCTTTTTAAAAATATTACAATGCAAACTTAAAAATATTCAAAAAATTTAAATCACTTTTCAATAATATTATTATGTTACCCTAATCTTATATTGTTGAAAATTTATGGATTGCAGGATTGTGAATTTATGGTTAATAATATTTTTAGATTTAAATATTTTTATTCTGCACAATAAAATAAATATTGTGAATTGTTTTTTATTTTTTTATTTCATTCTAATGAATTATTGAATTTTTAATTTTATAGTTCTAAATATTATTTCAAGTAATAAAACTCTTTTTAATTATATGGATGATTATTATATTTAAATGAATGAATATATATTAACCCATTGATTTGTTGTATTTTGGGAATGCTATAAACTGAATAGAAACATTAAATTTTGGAAATTTAAGTGAGAGGGTTAATTGTCAATGTCTCATTGGTAAAGAGTGTCAACTCATAATAATGTGTTGATAAATTCATAGTTATCAAAACTGAATCGAATTGATTGGCCGAATTAGAAAATTAAAAATCAAATTAAGAATAGGTCGGTCAATCCTTTTTACCCATCCTCAAAAAACCGGATAAAAATCGGTGAACAAGTGAATCAATAGAATCAGATCATTTTTTTATTCGGGCGGGTAAACTTTTTTTTTTTTTATCAAAACTATGTCGTTTTGTAAACTTAAAACGACGTCGATTTGAGTTAAAAGAAATTAAAAAAATTTCAGTAGTTTCGTTTCAATTTTATTCAATGACAAAACATACATGATACCAAAATCATGACTTTATTGCATGTCGCCATATTGCATGAGTAGATATTTGAGCAAGTAAATGTCTACAACTTATTATGTATATAACTTTTAACTTAATAGTCTTATATAGATTTTTTTATTTAGTTATAATTGTATTATATTTATTTTTATCATATATATATATATATATATATATATATATATATATCGATTTTTTTTAGGTTTAATCGGTTTGATTCCGGTCGAATCTCTAATCCTCTGACTTTATATTTTCATTTATTTTATTAACCGGTCTGATTCTAAAAACATTTGATAAATCTGTCATATCTAATAATTTCTAGGTGGAAGGAGATTAAAATAATTAATGAATTAAAATAAAATAATAAATAAATTAGAAAGGTTAAAATCACTATAAAAAATTTACTCTTTAGAGACGAAAATTCTGTTGCTAAAAGTGCAAATTCAGTCACGAAATACATACACCTACAAATTAGGACAAAATCAATCCGTCTCAAATATTGTTAGTCGCTAATTTGTTTTGAGACGTTTTCTGTTGCTATTTAGCGATGTAATATTTTGTAGCTAAAATTCGTTGTTATTTTTTCTCCCTAATCCGTCTCTAAATCAGTTGCAAAACTCAATAAAAATTAATTTATTTTTGTCGTCAGTTACTTAATTCTATCGCTAATTTAGCGAGGAAATAATTTGTCGTTAACTCATCGCTAAAATTGTCACTAATTTGTCTCAAAATCAGCCAAAAATTAATGAAAGATAAATATTTATCATTATTTTGTCGCTAAGTTATCAATAATTTGTCACAAATTTATTTTAAAATTGTCCTAAAATTAATGATGAATAATTTTGTCGCTAAAATATTGCAAATTTAAACTGAAACCATTCAGGTAATTGAATTACTTTGGCACGTTCTTAGCTGAAATCCTAGGATTGCAGAGATTCTTGCCTGCCGATCATATAAATGCCTGCATTCAACAAGAATATATATAAAATTGAAATATATATTCTTCCATATTAACAAAGAGTAAGTATTTATAAATTTTCATATGTTTCAAATTTCTCAATGCTTGTATTGTCAAGTTAGTTATTATACCAATCCTTTGAATGTTAAGACTCTTTATTCCGAATCTGTCATATGAGTTGGGATTAACACAAATCCGAGTCGCTAAGACAAGTACGAATCAGTTTGTAATTTTCAATTTTCCCTCACATATTCTTGCTATCATAAATACATTACTTAGGCCATTTTACTTTACTTCAAAAAGTTCCTAATCATGCACATCAAAACATAGCTTAATGTTAAGTATATATTTCTCTGAGTAATAAACTCATAATCAATTTTTCCTTTTCTAATATTCAAAAAAAAAAAATCCCTAATTGTATAAACTTTCAATAACAAGTAGCAGCATTAGCCCAAGTATATCATGCTCACCTTGTAGTGAATATTATTAAAGAATTTAAATTTTAACAGTTTATTTTTATTCGAATTTTTTTATGATATATAATTATTCTTATCTTAATATATATGTACATATATAGGACTTATTGTATGCAGGGAAAAATTAAAATCAGCTGCAAGGGGTTTGATGGATATCAATCATCGTCATGGGAGCTTCCAAACTTTGAATGAAAAATTATAACCATTTTCTACTTTTCTTTGTTTGCTGGGTTAATGTTACAAGAAAAACCATATTTTAGTTTATGTCCATATAGAGTTTCCATCTTGTTACAGCAAACTCCTAATATGCAATGCAAGTTTATTTTATTTTAGTTAATAAAACCTAACTCATTTCAACATCATTTTAACAAAGAAAAAATATGGGGGAAAGCTGCTCCAAATAAAAAAAGTGGACCAAAATTTTTCTAATACCAATAGAAAACAGTGACGATAATATTTATCACAATTTCATTTAAAATCTGTTGCTATTAGACGAGATTTTTAATAGACATGCCACATCACCAAAATTTCGTGAGAGATTGGCGACAACATATTTTTCTCATTTATCTGTCGTCACGTCCTTGCCAATGGATTGCTGACAAATGGTACCAATTCTTCGCACCACCAAATAGTGACAAAAAAAAATATTTGTTGCTATTTTATCGTTATTTTATTGCCAAACCGTCGTTAAATTTATTTTATTAATTTTTTCAGTAGCAAGTCCTTGTTATTTTTACGCTAATTATTCCGTCGCAAAATTTCATCGGTAATGAGCAAATTTTTAGTGAATAAATAAAAAAAATCACTTAATAATTGTGTGTTTTGTAATTATGATATTTATTTTGGGATGAGGGAAATAGATTTTTCGAACTTTCAATTAGGAGTGACATAGGTTCGATTTGAAAGGTATTTATCAAGTAAACCAATCTTTTCATATTTAAAAATTTTCAAACCAAACCAAATCATCATTATAACTAAACCGTTAATTTGATTTCTATTTGATTTGATTTCATTATCTTTATTAATATATAATATAAAACTTATCTATTTCATTAATTAACACATCAAAAATTTATTTTTTCTCAATAATTAAATTTTTTTATTTATCTTTAATTAATTTTCATGAATGGTAATTTTTTAAAAATTTTAAATTAATATTAGGTTAAAAAAAATATATTGGTATATATAAAATAAAACTAAATAACCAAATTTTTAATTTGTGCTATTTTTCAAATCAAATCAAATCAAACGAATGTGAAATCGTCAATTAATTAATTTGATCGGTTTAATAGATTTAGCTTTCACCCCTACTTTCAGTCTCACCATTTTGAAGATGATTTTGATACCAATGATCAAAATTTAATTCAAATTCTTTCTGATTTTTTTTTTTAAATATTGTATTATTTTCTTTAATTGCATCAACGCAAGATCCAAAACCATTAATTCTTGAATTTCCAGAACTTGGAAGAAGGAATAATAGGGTAAATCTTTCAGAAAACACGTGCACTCGCACTTATTGAATAATTTTTAAACAAGCAAAAGGAATACAATGTATGCCAACTTATTAAAATATTGTCAAGTAATGTTTTTGTATTTGATGGAAAAAAAAATGGTTTAAGGGATCATTTCTTCTGAAACATATATATATTATATTTATTGCTCATCATCATAAACTCAACTAATTAAGTGCACCTGAATCATTTTCTTTATCAAATATAATTAAACATTCATTAATTAATAAAATAAAATAATATATAATTATGAAACTTTACAATGTTATAATATTTTAAAATTAATATCAAGACAGATCAATTCATTTTTTATGATTTGATAATTAATTAATTTAATAAAATATGATTTCAAAGTTGAGGATCTTATCGTATTTGTTATGGTAAATCTCCATATGAAATTAAAAATTATAAAGAGTGATTCAGGAAAAAAAAATGAAAAAATGAAAACCTGGCTATGCAAATTGATTGATTCTGACAGTTCAACAAATTGATATTTTGCAAAGTGAATCAGATCAATTACAATTGCTATAATTTTGGCTATGCAAATTGATTGATTCTGACAATCCAACAAAATAATATTTTGCAAAATGAATCAGACCCATTACAATTATTATAAGGGTGTTTAGGGTAAAATAATTGAAATTTTTAATTTTAATTTTAATTTTTTAAGATTAGAATTATGTCAACGTTTGTTTTATATAAAAAATTAAAATTAAAGTTAAATAAAAATTAGTGATGATAGAAGTAACAGTGATAATAATAATAATGATGGATCATCATTATCGATGGTGGCAATAAACTGCTGATAGTGATAATCCACCATTGCTAGTAATTACAGTGGTAATCTACTATTGTCAATAATGATATTGGTGAATCACTATCGCCAGTGATAATAATAGAAATAAAAATGGTGATAGCAACGAGAGAGAGAGAATATGATAATGGTAATTATGAAATAGTAATTCTCATGATTGATAATGAAATTATGAAATTATTTTTCTAGTTATATTATAATTTAATTAAATTATAAGTAAAATTTTAATTTTAATTTTAAATGATTATTAAATATTAAAATTAAAAATTTTAATTTTAATAATAATTTCAGACTCTCTAAATGGACTCTAATATTAATTTAATAATTATTTATCATGTTTTGGTGGTGTGAGAAAAGCTTTTAGTTAATTTTGTGTGGAAGATGGTTACTTATGGTATTATAACTATGTGGGTATTTGACAAAAATTCTTGATGTAGTTATTAATTTTTTTTCTCAATTAAATTCATTTAATTATTATATATTTTTTAGAATAATAGTTAGATATTAGGTATTTAAATAATTAATATTTATAAAAATTTTAATTTAATTTTTTTTAAATAACTTATACTTATTTAAATAAAAAAATAAATTATTTTATTAAAAAATATCATTCAAATAAAAGATAAATATTATCTTTAATTGTCATTAAACATATTAATAATAATAACTAATAATAATTTGACTAAACAACTAATAACAACCAGTTATCAACTAATAATAACCAGTTATCAGCTAACAATTACTAGAAATAACAATAGGACGAGTTTGGAGCGAATCGTGCTATTCTCATTTTCGCCCTCACATGTTAAAACTTTATTATATCTCTGTCTCATTCACCCATAGGTTAAAATTTTGACACTCCATTCCTATGGGTTAAAATTTTGACACTCCATTCCTATGGGTATTAAGGTCTTCATAGGGCAAAATTTTTTATGTAAAAAATTAATATTATATTTTTTATATTTTATTCATTCATTATTCTTTTAACTTGTATTTAACATTAAAAAAATAAATAAATAAAAAAGTTTTTAATAAGAAAAAATAGATATTCAATTAAATAAAATATAATTTTATGATCAATATATGAAATTTTTTTATTATAATTAGAAATTTTAATTTTTATATAAATTTATTAGAATTTTTTATTGTAAAATTATATTATATAAATTGATGTTCATTCATTGATATGAATAAAAATATTTATTTTATTAAATTATAAATATAATTATACTATACTTCAAATTTATTTTTATTAAATCAGGAAATTTTTTCATAAATATAAATTTTGGATTATAGATTCATACCCAATTGTGCAATGCCAATGAGCAATGCATATACAAAGTCATTTTTATTTGGCAATAATAGCAACTCATTTATAAACACTATTGCTCTTAATAAGTGGGTGTTTGAGAATTCAAAATTCATTAAATTAGGTTAAAAATATTATAATGAATTGAGTTTTTAAATGATTGAGTATTTATCATTTATTTATAAAGATTCAATTATTTTAAAACTCATTATTTTTTAAAATTATTTTTTATTAAAATTTATTTTCTATATTATTATAATATTTTCACTTAAAAATATTATAATGAATTGAGTTTTTAAATGATTGAGTATTTATCATTTATTTATAAATATAATTTTTAAGTGAAAATATTATAATAATATAGAAAATAAATTTTAATAAAAAATAATTTTAAAAAATAATGAGTTTTAAAATAATTGAATCCAAACATCCACTTATTTTTTTTCCTTTGAGAAAAGCCCTTATTTAATTAGTTGGACTCTATCAGTAATTGGTGTCAGATTACAGAATAATCACATGTACATATTAAAAAAAAAAATTATTATTTAATATATTCACTAAACATGACAATAATATATCAATTTTTACATTTTATTACATGAAACCTATAAACTAAAATTAAATCATAGGTGAATATGATAAATGGGTATATATATGTTTTCTGTGCTAGCATGCTAGGTAACATGGAATGGATCCCATTTAACAAGAGTAGCACATTGATGTTTCGATTACTCTTACATGTAAATAGTTGTTGATATATATACTCCAAACAAATTGTTTTTTTTTTTAATATTAAAAAAGGAAGTTGAACTTACTCAATTGTCAAGTCATATGTATTATATTTATTCTTATAATATAATTAGAGTGTTATTTTTTTTCAATTATAAAACAGATTTTTAGATGTAATTTTTCATCATCCTTTTTCGTTTAGATTTCGAGTTAAATATTAATATTCCGATTTAAGAAATTTTTATATGACATATTAATTATTAATTAACTACTTGAATATTATTAAGAGATATGAACTCATTTTATAAAAATATAATGATTTAATTTTTTTTAATATAATATATAAATATATTAGATTTGATTAATTAATATTCGAGTTGATAAAAAAATTTTTAAAAAAATAAAAATTTTTTAATATTTATTTTTTCATTTATAAACTCGTATTCCTGACGTCTATATTTAAACACTACACATGACTAATTACTTTACAAAAGAATTGAATATATGTCATTAACACTAGTCACCACCTCAAAGCAGCTATCAATCTGAATTGTTATTTAAGGTGGCCTTACGTGGAATATGAAATAAGAAGAATAGAATTATTGAAACAGCTGGTGCCTTTCTTTCAAAAACAACTAATCTAATAAATGTGTGGGTTATCTCAACCTAATCCCATCATTCATTTATCAAAGCAAATCACAACTACCTCACATGCCATGCCCTCACTTCTGTCTTTCTTTTTGTTCTTTTCCCTCTTTTGCCTATTTCATCCATTTTTAGCTCCCTGCTTTATGTTTCACTTAAAAAGAATGGAAATTTGTTTTGTAAGACAATACTTCAAATAACTCATGCCTAATAATTTAATTTAATTTAACTATATTAATAAAATTTATATTTTTAAAATAATATAATTAATTTTATTGCTTGAAATAATTGAAAGTTCAATAAGAATATTTTAAGTTTTTAATAGTGATTTTATTACATGAATTGATTTTTTGCAAAATCTTTCCATTTAAACATATGATTTTTTTTAAAATAACTATTTTTTTTAACTCAAAAGAGTTAAATTTTATTAATTATATTTTTCTAAACATGAGAATTAACAAAATAAAATAAAATTTAATTATATTCTTATAAAATTTGAGTTTCAAAACGATACTAAATATTTATAATGCCAGTTAGATTTTATATATTGTATTAAATTATTTTTTATTTAACTAAAAATAATTTACCGACAATAACATCCAACTATTAAAAACATATACCATAAAAGATTTTTTCTAGAAATTCAAATTCAATATTTAAATTTTAATTAATGAGATGAAAAGTATATGTCATCTCTAATTGAATAATTTTCAAGTGATCTTTTATGAAGTATTGACATTTCAGATTTACATTTGAGTCAATATCAAAAACAGACTCTTTGATACCACACAACATTATTATTTCAATTTTAAATTTATTCATTAATACAACCTTAAAGGCCTTCAATACAAGTTGGAGATCATATAATTGTGTAATTTTGATTAAATCAATAATATCATGAGATTTTCCTAAAAAAAAAATTATGAGATTGTTATTAAATGGAGGATAACGTGGTTCAAAGCTACTTAGAATATAAATAAAATAAATTAATATAATTAATTTTAAAATTAAAATTGAGCTGATTTGAGTTGTTACCAAACGGGGGATAACTTGAGAACCCAAAAGAACCCTTTTGATACTAGAAAATGGCCAGAAATGAGGAATAATGTAAAGGCTCAAACAAAAAGTAGTGTTTAGACTTGGCAATTTTGAAAAATTCCTCCTTTTCTCTGAGTAAAGAAACCTGTTTAATGGGCCTGAAAGGGTGCATTTGAATGTAAAAGCAATAACACCATCCAACGAATAGTGGCAGGCATTCAAAGAACCTGAAGCTAAAGCCAATCCACCAACCAGGCCGATTGATTGGTTGTTAGTACGTACATGGCCGACTGTCATTCACCTTTTTCCTTTCATTTATATATATACAGAGTGAGAGAGAGAGAGAGAGAGACAGAGCTTACAGTTACAATACATGTGCCTATCGCTTCAATGGACAGATTTTACATGGTGGGGGGCCTCATACTAATTGGAATTCCCAACCTTTATCTAATTTTCACTCTAGTACAGTGACATTGATCGATGCCTTTTTTCCTTTTTCTATTTCTTTTCTCATTTCCACAATAAAGGAATATTTTCTAACTGCTCAAAACCAAATTACCTTTTCAAATAAATTTAAAAAAATATCATATCAATGTGGTGCAATAATTTTATCAATATATATGGAGAAATTTAAACTTAAGGGGAAGAGAAGTTATAGCCTTATATTTTAGCATTTGATAAAAAAATCGAATCTAAATTTATTATTTATATAATATATGTATTAATAATATTAAGTTATATTTAAGTGTATGAAATTACTATGAATATATTCGATGAGCAATTAAATATTAGTATTTTATATTTGAATTTCTAATAAATAATTTGGTGTGTTTTATAAATTTTAAATTTGAGACAACGTTTTAGAATTTAATAAATAATAATTTAAATTATAAATGAATATTAAAAATAATTTTTTAACTATTAGCATTTGCACTTTTAATCATTAACTTTAATGACTTATCATTAATCCAAACAATTATCATAATTGCTAAATCAAATAAATTTTAAATTTAATTAGTCAATATCTTTATCGTTAATTTAATTTAATTTTATTTATTAGAAAGTTCAATGAATCTCAATTTTATATATATATATATTATAAATTTAATTTTAATTGAAATTTTTTAATTTTAAAGGTGATAATATAAAAACTTGTTGATAGCTATATAATTACATAAGAGGAATTAATCCATTTTCTATTGTAATGTAATAATTTTATTAATACTTATAGAAAAGAGAATATTAAACTCAAAATTGGTCTTTTCTTTTGATTTAATGTTACAATGAGAATCAAATATCACTTCCATTCTTATCATATACTTTTTGCATATGTGATATGGGGCTAAAAATATAAACCGATCCCACTTCTGTCAATTCTATTATTATTTCTGAGGCAATATAATATTAAACTAACTTTATCTATCAATCTCAATAAAAAATACAAAAGAAAAAAAAAAAACTTTATCTATTCTTGGGATGTCTATATAAATATGCATAAAGTGAACGAGTCTTGAATATGCAAAAGGCTTCTTGTCACAGGCAAAGAGAGAAACAGAGAGATGGGTTCTTTTCTGTGGAGTTTAAGCCTAAGTTTCTTTCTTTTGGCTTCTGTAAGTAAGGGTGCTATCCCAAGGAAGCCTATTGATGTACCTTTTGGCCGTAACTATGTACCCACTTGGGCTTTTGATCACATCAAGTACTTTAATGGAGGTTCTGAGATTCAGCTTATACTAGACAAATACACTGGTATAATATCCTCTTTATTTTCTGTTTCACTTACATTATATAGATAATAGATTCTACCCATTTTAATTTTTCAAGAAAATCTCACCTTTTTTTTTATTTTGTTTTTTCACTTTCTTGATTGAAAAAGGTACTGGCTTTCAATCCAAAGGATCTTACTTGTTTGGTCATTTTAGTATGCACATTAAGATGGTTGCAGGGGACTCTGCTGGAACTGTAACTGCTTTCTATGTAAGTTATTATTTTTTTTCTTAATTTGAAACTAAATTAGAAAAATATGGTTACAAATTAGATTATTTTTTTTTTTTTTTTTTTTATTTTTTATGTTTTTTGCAGTTGGCTTCTCAAAATAGTGAGCATGATGAAATAGATTTTGAGTTCTTGGGAAACAGAACTGGGCAGCCTTACATTTTGCAGACAAATGTGTTCACTGGAGGAAAGGGAGACAGAGAACAGAGAATTTATTTGTGGTTTGATCCTACAAAGGCATTTCACACCTACTCTGTATTATGGAACTCGTATCAGATTGTGTAAGTACTAACTTTTAATTCACTTGATAAGTACCTCCACCCAACTTGCCCCCTAAAAGCTAGTCCTTTAGGGATAGCAGAGATGGCAATTTTGCCTCGCCTCGATGAGAAGCCTGACAAGGAAGCCATTCCCTGCTAGCATTGGCGGAATATGTAGTAGTATGGGATATTGGGATTGTAACATTGCTCGTATATTAATTTTTGTTATTTCTTCTTCCAACAGGTTTTTTGTGGATGATGTGCCAATTAGGGTGTTCAAGAACAGCAAAGATTTGGGAGTGAGGTTCCCATTTAATCAACCAATGAAGATGTACTCAAGCCTATGGAATGCAGATGACTGGGCAACTAGGGGAGGTTTGGAGAAGACAGACTGGTCCAAGGCTCCATTTGTAGCTTCCTACAAGGGATTCCACATAGACGGCTGCGAAGCATCGGTGAATGCCAAGTTCTGTGACACACAAGGCAAGCGTTGGTGGGATCAGAAAGAGTTCCAAGACCTTGATGCTGCTCAATACCAAAAACTCAGTTGGGTTCGCCAGAAATATACCATTTACAACTATTGTACTGATCGCACTCGCTTTTCTGCTGCTGCTCCAGAATGCAAGCGTGATCGTGATATTTAGATTCAAACTCTGGCATCCCCTATTTCGAAATTTTAATGTACCATAAGAAAAGAAAAATTAATATGCATTTATTGGATTATACTTGCATTTACTAAAGGAGGGCAATGAGCGTGTACGTGCCTTAAAATTATTATTATAGCAGAATGCTGCTATTAGAATCAGCCTTTTGCTTGTATGGTAATGTTTGTTCTAAATGGATATGAAATGGTAAGCAGTGGATTCTATAGCCCTTCAATTTTCTTTCTTTTATCTTTGGTAGTACTTGTGAAATGATGCTTTTGCTTACTTTTCTTTGAAATGGTTATTTAGCTGCACCTTCACCTACTGATCTTGCCTTGATCAGGGACGGAGTGGGGTAGTCTGGGTGGGCCTCCATCGCCCCCCAAAAAATAAAATTTTATAAATTTATAAAAAAATTTCACTTAAACCATTTAAATTTAAATTTTTATAAAAAAAATTCTTTTCGATACACTTAAATTCAATATTTACACAAAAAAAATTTTCTTGACTCATCCCGGCCTTGACAATGGACACATAACTGGAAGTAGAGTATAAGAATTTTTTCATTTTTGGTAACTTTGACTCTACTGGGGCTTGAACTTTACTTGAACTCGAGAACGCTGGAATACTATTAAAATTGAAGGCTCATTGCTAAGTATATGAAATTTGAAATCGTGTTAAATTTTTTTAATGATTTTGAACAAAAAAAAAATTTAATGTAAATTCATAATTATTTTCAAATATTTATCTATCTAAATAAATAAAATCTTAATTTATTTATAGAAACTATACAAAGAAGTTAGAGTTCACTTAAATCCCCTAAAAAATAAATGAATTCCATCATATTAATTTTAGTGGCATTGTTTAATAACTTTAGATCTCATTCTTGTATTTTTATTAAACTTAATATATGGTCAGATTTTTGTTTATTTTAATCTTTTTAATTAAATTTTAATTTAAACTCAAAACTCTGTGACTTTAAAGATAACTCTGATTTATTGCCTTTCCTGGATAACATAGAGACCCAAAGAACTTTAATTACAAGACACTAATCCACATGCAATTAAGCATGTGCCATTCTGCAAGTTGCACTAGAAAACAATATACAAAATTCAAGGGATGTCTATAAATGGTCAAATCAAGGATTGAAAATTGATAATAGCAACTTTTGAGGTTGTTTACCGACCAAAACCAAGATCATTGAAATACAGAAAATGTGAACCTAGCAATTATATTTAAATTACTGAAATACAACACAAAAACAAAATTGAAAATTATCAATGGAAATAAAATATTTCCCAGCTATTAGAGCAATGGGAGAGAGAGAGAGATGCCTCCTCCTATAAATATTACATATCTAATTTCAATTTTAATAAGATTAAAATGTGAGACCTCTCAATCAACGAAAATTTTAAATTCGGTCCACAAAAACAATCATTGAATATTAGGAATCATAAACTATCAATAATATAAAAAAAGACAAGAAATATGATATATTCCACATAAATTAAGATAAAGAAAAATCTTTATATAGACAAGTCAATCACCCAAAAGAAAAGAAAAATAAGAGTAAATAGTTGTATGGCTGATGGGGACGATTTAGCAGCAGACAAGAAGATCTGAGAATTATATTTTGCAAGAAAATCTTCAGAGAAAGATAATCTAATGATTATTGTGTAACATAATTATGTGGCATCAAAATGATAGATCTCATTCTACAGAAAAAAGGGAAAGAAAATGCAAGATCTAAGATATATAACTGGTCCAGCCAAAACAGGAGAAGATGACAATGTTTAATCCATAGCTTTATTCTATTTAGGTTCACGTGGAACGAGAAGTTGTTGGGTTAAAAATATAATAATTTTTATTATATTAATATTTTAAAATTTATAAAAATTTAACAAAATTTTTAAAAATTATAATATTATAATATTTATTATAATGACTTTTTAAACTTTTACGTGGTCCACAAACAGGAGATACCTTCTGTTTTGGCCAATATGAAAATGGCATAAAATCGGAAAACAAAAATGGTGAGTTTACCGAGAAAAATCAAAAGTTCAAGAAATGATGATGTTCTGGAATATAAACTGATAAATAATTAAAATGTATCCGAGCTTGCAAATGAGAGTTCAACCGACTAACTCGACTTTATAATACTCCATTCAATTTTTTAACGAGGATGATCTATAATACTCTTGAGTTTGAATTTTTATTGAATTAAATTTTTTTAATTAACATCAATCGTATAACATGAATAAAAATTTATCTCATAATTAATGTAATATAAAAATACATTATAAATTCATTAAAATAATATAATAATAATAAAATCGAAATATAAAGACAGAAATTTTTGACTTACGAACTCGCTAAAATAGTTAAATATTAAAATTTGATCTGAAACCAATCAAAATTTGATGTGATGGAAAAAATTTGTTTACATTAAATAGTATTAAGGCCATTTCTAACTCACAGCACTAAAATATAGTCAATTTTATATCATTTTATAATTTATTTCATATCAAACAGTAATTTCATTTTCAACCATAATTTTATTTTTAACATTATTTTTTTCAAAAAAAAAAATATTCTATTTATATTCTTTTTTATCTATTTTATACAATTTATTATAATTCTCCAATATTTTATAATATTTCACTAATTGCCCATAAATAAATATATTTTACATATTTATTAAAAAAAATCTAATTATTAATTTAGTAAAATGATAATATAACAAATTAAATTATAATAATTTATTAATTAAATGACTCATTGATTATTAATATATTATTTATAATAAAATTACATTAACAAAAAAAATTAAAAAGACTTATATTATATTTATAATTAAAATTAAATATAAATATAAAAATTACATTATATTTATAATTAAAGTTAAATATAACTATGAAAAATACATAATAATGTTGATTTAATTATCTGAATTAGTATATTATTCCCATAAATGATCAATTAATACATTATGAAACATAATATGGTTATTTTTATCTTTGATTTGTCTATGACGATTAATAAATTGATGAAATCTTGTATTTTTATCAATCACCAATTCAATTTTTCTAATTAGATACTTTCCTCGCTTCTTCAATTGGTGCATTAAAATTACGTTCATTCTCAATAATCATATTGTACATAATAATGCATGCACTCATAATGTCATGTAACACATTTTTTCTCTAAAAACGTATTGGTCCTGCCATGATTGTGAACTGTGATTGGAAAACTTCAAAGACACATTCCACATCTTTTCTATATGCTTCTTGTCGCATTGAAAAATATTTTTTTTTCGACCCTGCGGCCGGTGAATACTTTGCACAATAGTTGACCACTTGTGATATATATTATCAGCTAAATAATAACTCATATTATACTCTTTATCTTGAATAGTATAATTAGTTGGAGGAGCAATCCCTTGAGCAAGATTAGAAAAAAGATTGGTTGATTCCAACACATTAATATCATTATTAGTATCTGGTATACCAAAATATGTCTGCCATATCCAAAGATCATAGTCTGCTACAGTTTCTAGAATAATAGTTGGCAAGCCACTACGACCTGCATATTGACCAGCCCATGCAGTTGGACAATTTTTTCACTTCTAATGCATACAATCTAGGCTTCTCAACATTCCTGGAAAATCACGTTGTTGACCAATATGGAGTAGCCTGGCGATGTCATTAGTTGTGAGTGTTCTTAAATACCGTTCTGTAAATATTTCCGTAATAACACGATAAAATCTCTTCATATTTTCAATTACTATTGATTCTCCTATTTTAATGTACTCGTCTGTTGCATATGCTGGTATACCATATGCTAAAATTCCAAAGGCAACTGTTACTTTTTATAAAGATGATAACCATAGTCTACCAAATCCATCGCTTCGTTATTGAAAATAGTTATCATGATATTTAACGGCATCAACAATGGGAATGAACAAACTTCGTGACATTCAATATCATTGGCGAAACATTGCATCATTATAGGGTGGATGACTGGCAAAATAGTCATTAAATAAATTACGATTAGCATCTTTCCGGTTGCGATTAATCACTGCATGACCACTAACCGAGCCACCATGGATCACTTGATTGTTTTGTTGATTAAAATAGTTTGCAAGAATCATGTCATTGTTAGTGATCATTTGATGCATTGATTCTTCATTTGCAACAATGTCTGCAAGGTTGTTATGAATTATAACATCATTGTCTTCATCAGAAGAAAAATTAGAACTTAATAAATTAACTAGAATTCTTATATTAGAATTCATTTTCTAAATGAAGGAATAAACTAAATTTTTTGTAGTTTATTTTTTAAAAGATAAATAAAAGGAGAAGAAATTATGGATTGTGAGCTATATTATAATGAAATATGTTATTTATAGTAAATGAAGAGACTTATTTTATATGATTTAAAATCCAATCTAACGATTATAGATGATGATATAATCGATTCTTAATTTAGAATGTGAATTATTTTTTAAGTAAAGTGTGAATTTATTTTTTTGGGTATAATGTGAATTATTTTTTGAGCAGAGTATGAATTATTTTTTGGACAGAGTGTGAATAATTTTTTGAGCAGAGTGTTTATTTATTTTTTTGAGCAGAGTGTGAATTTATTTTTTGAGCAGAGTGTGAATTTGTTTTTTGAGCAGAGCGTTTATTTGTTTTTTGGACATAGTGTGAATTATTTTTTGAGCAGAGTGCTTATTTATTTTTTAGGCATAGTGTTTATTTATTTTTTGGGAATAATATCAATTATTTTTTGGGCAGAGTGTGAACTATTTTTTGGGCAGAATGTTTATTTAATTTTTGGGTATAGTGTGAATTATTTTTTGGGCAGAGTGTGAATTTATTTTTTTGGGTATAATGTGAATTATTTTTTGAGCAGAGTGTGAATTATTTTTCGAGTAGAGTATTTATTTATTTTTTAGGCAGAGTGTGAATTATTTTTTGAACAGAGTATTTATTTATGTTTTTGGACATAGTGTGAATTTTTTTTTGAGTAGAGTGTGAATTTATTTTTTGAGCAGAGTATTTATTTGTTTTTTGGACATAGTGTGAATTATTTTTTGAGCAGAGTGTGAATTATTTTTCAAGCAGAGTGTTTATTTATTTTTTGGACAAAGTGTTTATTTATTTTTTGTGCATAGTGTGAATTATTTTTTGAACAGAGTGTGAATTTATTTTTTTGGTATAATGTGAATTATTTTTAAGGCAGAGTGTTAATACCAAAATATTGTAGCATTCATTTGCTATAAATACATATCTCAAATTCATTATCAAAACATCATATTGCATAAATTATTTTGTAAGAATGTCATTTTTCTTCTATATATATTGCTTTGCTAGAAAATGTCTGTCCGATCCACTGGATATTTTAATTCTGAAAATGTGTTTATCTGTCAAGTTTATTTAAACATATCTCAGGATTCTATCACGGATAGATATCAATCTTCAGATAATTTTTGGTTTCGTGTGGAGCAGAGTTTTAATGAGGAAGGAACCAATAAATGGAGTATCGATCCAAACGATTTGTGCAGTCTCAAATGACTAATATAATTGCTGAAGTGGAGAAATTGAATGGCCGTCTAAAACAAATAGAAAATTTGAATCCAAGTGGTGCTTCAGATGAGAATATTGTGAGTATTTATAATTTTCGTTCTCTTACTATTAATTTTAATGTTTAATATTATTTTCACAATTATTTGCAGATACATCGAGCAAAAGACCTATTCATATAAGATCCAAAGTTCAAAAAAGAATTTAAATTTGATTATGTTTGGCATATAGTTAAAGATTTTAAAAAATTTAAAAATAATGTTTCTATTGTTAGACAAATTGCTCGGGCACATAATATGAATTACGATTCGTTACAGTCAAATAATCCTACTCCTGAATCACCAATATCATCGTCTCATGGGTTTCATCATTTTCTCTCAATTTAAATGATGACGATTTTGATGAAAGTTCATCTCAACGACCATGTGGAGTGAAGAAAGCCAAATTAAAAAGAAAAAATAATAAACATATGACAGGATTATATAATAATCTTAGAGAAAAGAATAAACAACTTATGGACATGTTAAAGAAGAACAGTTTTGACAGGCAGAAGCAAATAAATTTATAACTGTAAAATTTGGCCTTGAAAGAAATAAAAGAAGAAAATAAAATTCTATTTCGTGAGTTGAACACAATTGCTGATTCAAATATACGTGAGTACTTTAGAGTTCAACAAACAAGAATTATAGAAAAAAAAAAAAAAACTAACAACAAAAGCATTCTTCTACTACTGATTTTTTTTGTCAATATTTTAATAATATTGGAGTATCCGAAATTGATCTACCGGATTATTAAATTATTTATATTTTAATCTACGTTATGTTATTATATTAATATGTATTTTAAATATTTATGGTAATTTTAATTAATATTATCAGTGTTGATATTTTATATTTAATTTGTATTTAATAAATAAATCAATCGAGACCTAATTTTGACAATTCAAAATCTAATTAAATTAATCGAGACTAAATTTAATTAATTCGAACCTAATGATAATCAACTGAGACCTATAATTAAATTGAATATAATATAATAATTGATATAAATTAATTTGCATTATTTCAAATTCTTATATTATATGTCCATATTAATTAGTTTTCTTAAAATATGATTTTTTTGTAAAAATTTAGGTAATATTAATTTTATTGCTTGTATTTAATTTAAATATTTATGTAAGAATTAATATATATATATATATATTAAAATTACAATTTAAATAAATTTTAAAAAATATATATATATATATATATATATATTTTAAAATTACAATTTAAATATAATGAAAATTTTTTATAAATTAAAATTTTTAAAATTAATTATTTGTATAAATTAAAAAATAAATAACAAAATTTTAAAAAATATGAACTTATTTGTAAAATTTTGATTTTAATTATAAAAATTATATATATATAAATTAAATAAAAAATAAAAAAAAAATGCGGTTTGTAAACAGTAAAACATCAAATTAATGTTTTACTATTTATCAGTACCATTTTACAGTATGAAATGATGCTTGGTTGGAAAAAAATAATTACACACCGTAATAGTGCTCGGTTGGAGATTACCTAAGTATATATAATCTGAAACCAAAATTGATGTTTGGAATAAGAAAAAATTAATACCAAATTTACTGTTAAATAAAATTGAATCATATATATTTGTTGTCAATTTATATTGAAAGAATTTATTATCAAATTTATCATTTAATATCAAGTGTTATATATATATATATATATTAATACCAAATTTACTGTTAAATAAAATTGAATCATATATATTTGTTGTCAATTTATATTGAAAGAATTTATTATCAAATTTATCATTTAATATCAAGTGTTATATATATATATATA
>CANXYC011362587.1:0-12514 GCA_948193065.1 Aleurites moluccanus
TATATATATATATATATATATATATATATATATATATATATATATATATATATATATATATATATATATATCTTAATCTTAAGATGTAAAATTTTTAAATTACTCATTAAAGATATGATTTTTAATAAAAAATAATAATAATAATAAGAACCCTCTTATTTTAAATTCATTGATTTTATATTTTGTATCATATTCAAAAGTCGAAAATTAAGAAAAATTCTAATTCAAATAAAAATTTTAATTCCAATTATATTCTAATTTGTATTTCAACAATGACAATAATAAATAATTTCATTATAAATGTATATTTATGAGATAATTATTTACCTCATATTTATATTTGTTTTACAATATCAATATCTTGACTAGACAGAAACTTAATGAAAATATCAACAAGATGAAGTTTACTGGTGATATGTGTAGGCAGTATGAATCCTTACTTGAACTTATTTCTTACAATATGACAATCAATGTCAAAGTATTTAACTCTTTCATGGAGATCAAGGTTAGCTGCAACATAAAAAGCAGTATGATTGTCACAATAAAATGAAATAAGAAGCAGTAAAAGAATGTAAAATTCCAGTAGGAGATAAGACAAATATTATAATTCACAAACAGTGGTAGCCATATTCCTATACTCATCTTTCTAAAGAAGACCTTGAAATTGTATTACGTTTCTTGATTTTTAGGATATTAAAGAAGAGGCCAAGAATATACAACAACCAGTGAGGAACTTTCTTGTGGTGGGATAGGAAGTCCAATCACCATCACAAAATATTGTCAGTTTGAGATTGGATGAAGCTGAGAAGAAAAGGCTAGTGGAAGGGCAACCTTTAAGATACTTCAAAACATGCATAACAACTTTTAGATGAAATTTTCTTGGAGCACATATAAATTGACTCAGTTGTTAGGAGGCATTAGTAATATATAGTTGTATGAGGTTAAGGTAAAGTAATATGCCCCCGAAGCTTTTATAAGCTTTTGGAGGAAGCAAATAAGATCCTTTTTAATCCAGCTTTAGACCAGAAAAAAGAGGCAGCTTAACAAGTTTACATCCAGTCAATCCAGCATGATGAAGAACATCTAGAATGTATTTCATTTAATTGATATACATTCCATTTTTGTCCTTAGCATCTCTATCCCAATAAAGTATTTTGCAATTCCTAAGTCCTTAATACTAAACTAGAAGTCCAAAAACTTGTTAACTGAATCAATATCTGTTGAATTACTACTAGTAATTAAGATATCATCCACATAAATGAGAATGGCAAAAAAGCTGGTGGATGAGGTTTTTTTGAACAAACAATAGTCACGAGAGGACTGTTGAAGCCTAAAGAGTTTTAATTTGGTAGTGAACTCAATGTTCCATTTCCTAAAGGCTTGTTAAGCTCATAAAGTGATTTTTTTTAATTTACAGACTTGGGTAGTACCAAAAATAGGATACACTTTAGAAGGTAACATGTAAACTTCTTCTTTTTAAAATCTATGAAGGAAAGCTTTGTTTATGTCTACTTGGTGAATAGACCAATTATTTGCAATTGCAACAGCTTAGAAAAGTCTGCCAGTGATCAGTTTCATAATTGGAGAAAAGTTGTCACCTTAATCTTGCTTTGTTATTTGGTTATAACCCTTGGCTACTAGTCTAGCCTTATATTTATCAACTGTACCATCAACCTTATACTTGACTTTATAGTCCCATTTTGATCCTATTGGTTTCTTGTCTTGTGGTAGCTCAACAACATCTCATGTATGATTCATTTCTAAAGACAATCTCTTTAGATATTACTTGGACCCAATTTGGATTACTCTTATCTTTGTTATAAGAACTAGGCTCACGAATAGATGAAACATTGGCAACAAATTTAATGTATGATGTATCAACTATAAAAGGATAAGAAGGTAATGTGGGAAAATGATAAGGTTTTCCAGGTATTGTTGTAATTGTATTAGCTATTTTATTTAGAGATGAAAGCATAACATGTAAGTCAACATCTAATTAGACTGCAAATACAAAATCATGCAACCATTGTGGTTTTATCCTAGCTCGTGTACTATGTCTAGCAGGAACATGATTAATAACAGGTTCAAATATAGGAAAATGAGAAATATCATAATTAGGATAGGGTTCAAAAAACAACAATGGTTTTAGATATCAAAGGATGGGTTTCAGTATCATGTACAGTAGGTAGATCAATAAAAGAAGGATGAAAATCTGTGGATGAAGTTGGAGACTGAATAGGATCATTTGTATTGACAAGAGTTATCAGTGTTTCTAGAATAAGATCAATAGATAGAAAAGAAATAGGATCATTAAAAAAAAATCTTCAACAGGTAAAGCATCATTGTATCTTTATCTTGAACATTAATGCCCAAGTTTGATGTGCAAAGGCCTTTCTTAGAAGGAAATTGGTATTCATAAAATACAATATTCCCAAAAATAAAAATGGCATGAGTCTGAATATCATACAACTTATAAGCTTTTATGTCTAGGTATGTATTCAAGAAAAATAGATTTATGAGCTCTATCTTCAAACTTTTCCTTATGGGGTTTGGTATTTGTTGCAAAACTAAGACATCCAAACACTCTTAAACTAGGGAGTATGGAATTCTATGATATAACATCTTATATGGGGTTTTCTAATTTAGCAGCTTGGTAGGCAATTTATTGATAATAAATGTGGTTGTTATCATAGATTCTCCCTAAAATTTAATTGGTAAATTTTACTAAAACATTAAAGCTCTTATTATTTGCAAGAGATGCACATGCTTTCTCTCAATCACTCCATTTTGTTAGGGCAGAGATTTAGCAGTAGCAATTCAGCAAAGGCTTTATTATGAAACTCATCTATTGTATTTACATTGAAACATGGACGATCTAGTATGTATAGCCCATGATGCATCTTCCTCACTGCTATGATTCTTTCAGTCATTAGGTCCTGAAATTCACAGTGAGTATCAAACAAGATTACTTTGAGTTTGAAGTTTTGAGTAAATTAGCTAATGGACAATAGATTGAATTTGAAACTAGATATATGAAAAACTTTGGCAAGAACTAATTTGATTCAAGGACAATTGTTCCTAAATGTTCAATGGTTTTAGAGGATTTATCAGGTAATTGAACAATAAGATTGGTTTTTGGTTTGAAAATTTGACTAAGGTAGCTAACATTAGAACATACATGATTAGTTGCCCCTGAATCTATTATCCATAAGCTTTCTAAACCACAATCAAAGCAGTTAAGAACAATAGTATAGGAAATATATGCATAGCTGAGATAATTGGCAAAACCCGCTTTTGTAATGCCTTTCCCTTTGATGCACTTTTGCACCTCCTTTGAAACAACAATTATAAGGATTGAAGGCTAGTCATCAACCTTTGCAACTTCTTATGAAGTAGCAAGTTCATCTCCATGAGGTATCCATCACATTTGCTACTTTATTTTGACCTTTTCCTCTCCTTTTCTGCAACTCATTATACTACTCAGTTTATCCATAAAGCTTAAAACATTCATCTTTAATGTGACCAGGTATACAATAATGATCACATTTTCTATTGTCTTTCTTCTTCCAAGCATTCTCCTTATAACCTCCTTCTTTCTATCCTTATAGAAATCCTTAGAAGCTATCCAACTTCCTCCTTTATTACCATCCCTATTGAATAAGGTAGCACTATCTATCATTTCAATAACATTAGTTTACACTTCTTTCTGCTTCTCCATTCTCAAAACCATAGAGTAAGCCTTGTTAACATTTGGTAAAGGATCTAGTAGAAGTATTTGATTCCTAATATTATCATAGACATCATTCAATCCCATAAGGAATTGCATTACCTTACTTAAACAACTTATCTCAGCTACTACCTTAGCAAAACCACAGGCACAAGCAAGTATAGGCAATCAAACATGTCAATTCATCCCAAAGCTTCTTAAGCTTGGTGTAATACATAGAAACAAACATGTTTCCCTAGTTTACAAAATCTATTTTTCTTTGTATTTGATAAACAAGAGGTTTATTACTCTCATCGAACCTCTCCTCAAATTCATACCAAAATTCTCTAGCATTACATGCATATATAAAGACATCTACAAGATCCTTGAATATCAAATTCAAAATCCAAGAAATATCCTTGCAATCAACCCTATGCCATTGATCAAATTCGTCTGAATCCTTATGGGACATAGGGTACCTACAATCCACAAACTCTAATTTAACTTTTGCTTCAAGAGCGATCCTTATAGATCAACTCTAGAACATAAAATTATTCCCATTTAGAGGTATAGATACAAAAACTATAATTGAAAGATCCGAATTTTACAACATTAACGAATCTCCCTTGGGATGCTCCTACTATTTTCAATTTCTTAGGGTTTGATTCTTCACCGCATCTATAGATTCCATTTCATTAACAATCACACCTCACAATCTTCAATTCATTGTTAGAAACAATAATAATTAACTCTTAATTATTGATTTCATCCTAAATCCCGCATAATGAAAGTTATGATATCATGTATAAAAATAGAATTTTAGCTGATCGAGAGAGAAGAAAGAGAAAATAATCTGGAAAAGTTTTATTAAATGTAAATATATGACACCTAAGAAAGAGAAAAACTGTTTATATACTTTACATAAGTATTTTACTTTAAATACTAAAATACTGATACATTTATACATTTCATATACTACAACTATACATTTACAAAATATGAGCACTTAAATGGACTTCAACTTTGGATCTCAATGTTGGGCTTTCTGGACTCAACACAGGACTTCATCTTCATCACCCACAACTTATATTTACAATTACCTGTATGACATAATGTAACCAATTATATTTTTTTGTTATACTAGCTCGCTTCTTTTAGCACGTACTCTCATAGTAATGGTTATAATTTGATTTAATATAATTTAGAACTTTCTACTTTGACTGAATTCTAGCTAATCATTTATTTTAGAGGTTGTATAGTAATTTTAGTAATTTGTTTTCATATTTAAAAATTTGATATAGAGTTAATGAAAAGTAATTTTTTAGTAAGTTAGCAAATTTATTGTTCTATATTTTAATATAAGTGTATCAAATTTAGTTATATTTAATATTAATAGAAATTAAAATATTCATAATTTATAGCATTATTAGATTTTAAATTTCATGTATAACTAGATTTTATATAAGTTTAATTATTAAATTATTATTTTAATTATTTTACTTTTTGTAGTTTATTTTATTAATTGAATATAAAAATTATTTGCCATCAAATTAAGATCTGAATTTTATTTTTCATTATCAGAATTTTATTTTTTATGAAATTTATGAAATTTTTATTTGATTAATTAAAAATATTTTTATTTTATTAAATACTTAATATTTGATTTATAATATATAACTATGTATTTGAAAATTATAAAAATCACATGAATTTGAATTTGACTAGTACAAGCAAAAGTAAAGCCTAACTAAATTGATCATTGCTCCTCGGTGGAGGTGGCAAACGGGTCCGGTCGGACCAGATCGGGTAGGTTTAGATTTGATTGTTTTAGATTTGAATCAATTCGAGTTCAAATCAATTCGAATGTTGCCTTTTTTTAGCGAATCATCTTGAGTTGTAAGCGGATCGAGTTGATCCAAAGAAAAATTTTGGATCAAATTTAGATTGATTTGCGGGTTTTGGATCGAGATGAGTCGAATCACCTAAAAAATATTTATTTTTATTTTAAAATTTTCTACATATAATTTAAAAAGAGATTAAAAAATAAAAATAAAAATAAAAATAGTCATATATATAATTATAATTATTAAATATATATAATTTTTCTAATATTATTATAATATGCCTATTATAAATAAGTAAAGTTACCAAAATAATGAACTGTTAATAATATCTTTAAAATTTCATGTTTTATTTATTATATATTTTATTAAAATATCTTAAAATATGTCAATCATATTTAATAAATAAATAAAAAAAAAAAGCTAAATAAAAGAGAAATCAATAAAATCTATACGAAATCAAATTTAAATTATATGTATGAAAATTAATACAAAATTTTAATAATGATTTAGTAGACAATAGAATAAGAAAAATTATAAAAAAATAAAAAATATATATAAATTATTCTAAATTTAATAAATGTTTAAATTTAAATATAAAATTTAATTAATTTAAAATTATATATAAAAATTTAGTAAAAATTATTTAAAATATAAATATATTTTAATACGTAGACTTAACATAATTTTTTAAGTGATCTAGTGGTTATTTTAAATTTAAATACCAAAAGATTTTGAATTATATGCTTACATTTAGTATTATATATTTTTTAATATATTTATATATATGTTCAATTTAATAATATTTACATTCAAATAATATAAAATATTTAACTTGAAATTAAATATAAAATTTAATAAAAAATATTCTAAAATATAAATATATTTTAAAATATTATAAAAAATTTAATAGTAAATATTCTAATTAAGAAATGGCAAAAAAAAAAAAATTGAATAACTTTATAATTTAATTTTTATTAGATAATAGATATATATAAATTTATTAAATTTTTAAATACTCAAATTTTTAAATTCTAAATAGTTTTGATTTTAATAATAAATATTATAATATTAATTTTATTTTAAAAAATTAAATTATATAATAAATCAAATTATTTTTATTATTTTATTTCGAGTCTTCAGATTGTATTACAGGTCGGATCATTAAATCGAATTATCGAATTAGGCGAATTGACTCTAAAATTTAGATTTAGATCATTCAAATTTAAATTATTTAGATGGAATTATTTTCAGATTAAATGTTATTTAAATAAATTATGGATCAAATCTGAGTTTAACAGAGTTTAGCCAAATCGAATCATCACATCAGGTAGGAATTTACCACCTCTGGGCATATAACTTAACACATAATTGTAAAAGCTAATTGACCCATTATCCAATATCATTGAATTTGTAGTTCAATAATCTGTCTCATAATGCAATAATTTAGAGATTCAAATCTTTATAATTTTCATTCTTTTTAAAGAATTTTTGATCTATCAAAAAAAAATTAATAGATAAATTTATCTTGAATTTTATATATTTTTACAATTATAACATTTTCTTTTGTCTATTCTACCTCAATTCGAAAATTTAATTATGAAGTTAAATTGAAAATAATAATAATAATAATAATAATATTGTCATATTAATTTGAAAGGTAAGCATAAAATTAACTCTGAAATTTTATTTTATTGCACTATTAATTTAATATTTAAATTTGAATGGAAATTAATTGAATTTTTTTAATTTATAAATTTGATAAACTAATAATAATCAAATTATTGAATTAATTAATTAAATTTGCAAGTTTATATATATTTTTAAAACAATATAATACAAAATGTAAATTAATTACATAGATATTATGAAATTTGATATAATATACAATCGGTACCTTAATTTTACACTTTACCCTTATTTAACTCATTTAATTTAATAATTACATAAACAAATAAAAAAATATATCACAATGCTCAGAGAAGTAAATAAAAGATATAGTCATGATCTTGAATATATATTCCTGCTTCTTTTTGCTTGTTCCTGTTACTTCTACTCCAATAAAAAAAAGAAGAAGAAGATGAGTATTGATTAATAATTAAAAATTAATAAGTCAGATTTTCAATTTATAGTATAAATTTAAGAGGTAATTAAAAACCTCTAATTATTTTTTTTTCTGAAAAGTTACAAACCTCCATTGATGAATACATGTGTTTCAACTTGCGTGTGTAATACTAACCCGAAGTTATTTTCAGGATTAAAAAGCAAAAATAAATGTTGCTGAGTGTAATTGCTGCAGGATCTGCTTGACTCCTCTGATGCCAACTAGGAAGGGATCAATACACATTGACTAAGTTTCTTAGTTGGCATCCAGGGAGCCAGGCAGATCCTTCTCCATATATATTTTTGGTTGCTTGCTTGTTAATTCTTTCTCATTGCACCCTGCAAAAATGTTATCATAATTAGTATCATCACAGTTTACGTACATTATGGTGAGAGTGAAGAATTTCGGATTTGTCTCTCATCTTTCATTTTAATGAAAATTACTAAAAAGAGAAAGTCATTCTTATTTTATAATTCATAATGTTATTTTGACTTATTTAACAAAAGTCTAAGAAAAAACTCAATAAAAATAAATAATTGTTAATTAAAAAAAAAACAACTAAATTAACTTAATTAGATTTACTTACAATTGAATTGCAAACTTGAAAACATGAACTGAAATTAGAAGAAGAAGAAGAAGAAGAATATAATAATAAACTCATCTTTCTCTTTCTGTTTAGTGCTTTCTCTATGAAGCCACAGATTTTAAAATAGAAAGAGAAGTACGTACTTTAGAGTTTTTAGAGTAGTGGGATTTTAAAGAGGGAAAGCTAAGGAAAATACAACAGAAAATCAATGGGTAAAGGTAACAGATGGGACTTTGATCAGACGGCAAATATTATATCTTTTTTTCTCTTTTACTTTGTAATTATTATTATTATTATCTCACATCACTTCATGCCAAAAATAGTTTCCCTGAGATCTTGCAAGTTTATTAACTTTTGTCTCCCTCTTCAGTTTTTTAATTAGCTCTTATTACATATATCTTAATCATAATTTAATTAATTTATAATTTAAAGGATAAGCTCCACTGTATTAAATTTTATTTTTTATTAATTTTAAATTCACTAATCTTGTCCTCAATAATTTTCTTTTAATCCAATTAAAAAGATGAATTTAATAATTTCATAATATTATTGGTTTCTTGATACAGAGGAAATCAATTTTGAATTTTGAATCATTTAAATAGTCTAAAATTTAAATAAAATTTAAAATAATTTTATTTTTATTCATAAGTGAATAATAATTTTTAATTTTTAATTTAAAATAAATTATAAAATTTATAATATATAAATAAATATTGATTTATAAATTCTAATATAAATACACGTGGAATTGATTAACCTAGCAATGTATCTTATTTTAGATTATTTTATTAAAAATTTTAATTTGATATTAATATTTCAAATAATAACGGATTTCGAAAATGTGTTAGACAGAAGCAGAGCCAGCGCATGAGACAAAAGTACAGCTTGAGCCGTTCGGCATCGAGTGGATTAACGGATTTGCTTAGGCCCCGTTTGGAGGAATAAAAATCTACTATAGTACTAATACATAACACTATTATAAAAATTTAGAATCTTAAAAAAATTTAACGTCCGTTATCATAGGAGTTGACGGGACTTGTAGAGTTGGGCCCACAATAAAATTAATTAAATTAGCCACGTGTCAGGCTATTAATAGAACAATATGTGTGCCCAAAGCAAACGCAGCTTAGCTTTCAAGTTAAGTGAGGCCAGTGTTGTACTTTCGGTCGCAGAAATGGTACAGCCTGTAAAGCTTATGATAGGATTAGCTAGGCCCTGTTTGGATTGAATCTCTTATTATTATTATTAATTTTTTTAACTTCATAGTAGCTTTTAGCCCAGCCCAGTGAATTTGGGATAGGTAGCAAATAACATGGGCTTCTGTATTTCTTGCATAGCATTGTATTTCCTTGAGAATATTAAATAAATATATTGTTTTAATTTTTTTTTTAATTTTATTACCTTTTTTTTTATTGTTTTTTTATATATATATAGTAAATTTTTAGGATATATTTGATATATGTTGAATTTTTGAAAAAATATTTTTAGATATGTAGTATTTATAAAAAAATATTTTTAGTTATATAATATTTTTAAATTTTCTTTTTAGGGATGACAATGGGGCGGAGTGAGGGTCGGGGAACTATCCCCATCCCCACCCCCGTCATAGCGGGAAATTTCCATCCCCGTGTTCGTTTCACATACGAGAGTAATTTAGTCCTCATTTCCATTTCAGCGGGGATCCCCGTTCCCCGCTTAAATTTTGTATTACTAAATTTGTTTATATTTATAAAATTCATAAATAATAGCTAAAAATATGAAAAAATTTATTTAGAAAATATTAATAAATTCAAACATACAAAACATCAACCAAATATAATTAAAATATAAATATTTTAATACATCAAAAATATTCAATAATATTTTTTAATAAAATATTAAAAATTTAACGTACATTCAAATATGAGTACCTAAACAAATTTAATATAATAAGTGCTTTCAATAAATTTCAATAACTTCATAAGAATTATTTCTTAAACAAATTATTCCTTATATATATATATATTATTAATTAATATAATTTTATATAAGGAATAATTAAATAAATATAATAATTAATTAAGTATAATAACGGGTTCTCACGGAATGGATAATACGCTCTCCGTCCCCGCTAACGGAGAAAAAATATTTCTCATTTCCGCTTTCAGGGGAGATAAATCGGGGAATCCCCACCCCGTTCGGGGCAAATCCCCGCAGGGAATAAGGATTTCCCATCCCATTGCCATCCCTATTTCTTTTCTAACAATAAAAATGAAAGATTTTTTATTTTTTATTTTTGATATTTTTTAAAAAAATCCTATTCCTTTTTTTCTTCAACATGAACGAGACAAAAAAGAAGTTTTGGATAGAAAATATAAATAAAAAAATGGCCAGCCCAATTGAATATGTTGTTCAAGCTTACAAGCATGTAGATCTGGCTATTCTACCTTGATCTGATGGGTAATTCATACTTTATGTAAAGTATATGGGTCTAGGGTACTTGTCTCATTTTTCCCTCTCTTTTTTTCTTATTATTTTTTTTAGAGAACACAAAAATTATATTAGATAATATCAGAAGAATACAGAAATTGAAATATAAGTTTTAAGTCAAAAGCTAAAACTAAATAAATCCCATATTCTCAATACATTCCTAAATACAACTTGAAAAAAAAGAAGAAAAAATTAGCAAAAAGTCATAATACAATCCTAAAACTGAAACTAAAGGAAAAGTTAAAATAAAAAATCCATACAGTAAAAGAATGTGGATAGAATCAAATATGAGAGATCGACCTAATCGATTTAAACCCCGAATATTTATCTATAATCGGTGACCCAACGGTTCACCTAAATAATAATAATAAAAAAAAAAAAAAAAAAAAAAAGAGGACTATTGAAAGAAAATCAAAATCATAGTAAAGATCATGCCAGTAAATTATTATTGTCGAAGCTTTTTCTTCTACAAGAACAAAAAACTATCAATAGATACAGTGATCATCTTAAACTAACTAAACAGAGAAAAGAAACTAATCTATATTATTGAAGTTGTTTGTGCATAAATCCCATGCTTGATTGTCTCTATGATTTTCGTGATTTAAATCAAAACTATGGTCAATTTTAAATTTTTCATACATGAATTTTTTTGGCTTCACATATTTTGGTCCACTTTTCTACTTGAAGTGCATTAAGTGTCATCTAAAGATTCCTTTGTACGATTAAAGACTTATCCTTTCAAGTCTTTAGTTTGAACTAAACATTCAGAAATTCTCTCTTAAATGTAATTCTAATAATCAAAATCTAAAAACAAATAAATAAATAAATTTTTTATTTATTAATCAAGTTAGCTGTTGGAAAAGAGTAAATTATTTTTCCCTCACTTACCTTAATTTCTTAGTTATGTTTTTGAATTGTTATAAAATAAATAAATAAATCTTTAAAATATTGATTTATAAATCATTAAAATTTATTTTTACAATATATTAGATTATTTTTAATTATAAAAGCTTGAAAATAGTTAAACATATATTTATTATTTTTTTTTCAGTCTAAAATATTTTTTTTTTAAATAATACATTTCAATTTTAATCCTAAGACTTTTAAAGGACAAAAATGAAAAAAAAAAAAAAAATCCGTCTATCCACTTTACTATGATTCTAATAACAAACCTGGAAATTGTGAAACTTAGGATCACATGGTGAACGGAGAATGGTGATTACCAAATTGATGTGAATTGTTTTAGGGTTAATTAGTACGAGAATTCTGTATTTTGATCGATTATATTAAAAAGTTTTTTTATTTTTAAAATTATATTAAAAAGTGAATATATTTTGGTTTCGTTATATTACAAAGTTCTTTCATCTTTTATTTTTTACTTTTTTTTGGTTAGTCAAACACTAAAAAATCAAATTTTAATTAAAATATTATTTTAATACCTAAAACGTCCCTCTCCCTCATTCTTCCTACAACCAATCCAATCGAATCCCACCAACCTAACTCTAGTCATGAACAATCAACCCAAAGCCATGACTCAGTTGAGAGAATTTCTATCATTACTTCAAGTAACTTGTTACTTGGTTTTTATTTAGTAAAAAATTCTGTCAATAGAAAAAAAATAAACCTTTACCTATTAGTACCAATTAACAATTTTTATAGTCATTTCTCTCTAAATTTTTTTAGTTTCCCGCCCAAGTATATGTTGTGCATGAAAAGTATTATTAATAAAATAATAAATAATATGATTTAGTAATAATTAGTAAATCAAAGAAAAAAATTAGTTATAATATGAAAAAATGGAAAAAAAA
>CANXYC011362749.1:0-13641 GCA_948193065.1 Aleurites moluccanus
AAGCAATCAATAGCACATAAACACATGAAATAATTCATAGAACACATAAGGCAACCAACTCATGCAAATACCCCTAACTCCCCCTAGGTTTAAGGCACTAGGGTTAAGGTTTCCAACTAGGGTTTCACCTAGGATATTACATCACTCCTCTTCTGTAGGTTTCAAGTGATAGTGTAGCTCGAGAGGGAGCTAATATAGAAGACAGAGCTTCTTAATTCATTCCTCCAAGAAGACTCTATGTAATTCCTTTAAGATATTGTAATACCCTAGAAATTTCTAACTCATATGCATAATTTAGTTCTCAGTATATGGTTCATAAGTCTTGAAATGATGGGAAATAATTTTAGAGACACAGTTAGAAAGCGAACTAATTACTTTTTTGGAAAGCGGCGGTGTCGGGAACACTGCCGAGAAATTAGCAGTCCGGTCAACAAAAGAATTTATGAAGTTGACCAGGGGGTCAAAGATCACCATAAAGCATGTGTAATTTTGGTAAAAAGAAAGAAGTGAAAAACATTTAGGAATACTGAAAAAGTAACCAATGGAAAAATTGTAAATAAATGGAACCTTAAGGTGAATAGTGAAAATTGATCCGTCGGAGTTATAGAATGACTCTGAAACCATTTTTATAAATAAGTATAAATTAAAATAAGCTTATTGACTCCCCACATTGAAATCCAAATCCTGACAGAATAAATTATAGAAGAATGTGGGGTTGAAGTGTAACTTATGAAAGTTTGGAGACCAAGTTATAAATTGCCATTTGAGTTTTGTATATATTTTAACACTTAGAAAATTTTTACAATTTCTTCTTCTTCTTCTTCCTTAGGCCGAACCTCCATTCTCAATTCTTTACCAATTTTTCTTCAATTTTCTTAAGAGAAATTGATAGAAAACTAACAAATCAACCTTGTTCTTCCATCCTCCATCTTTAGATTGCTTGGAAAGATAAAGGAATTCAAGGAAGAACTCCATCAAGAATCTGGCCATTTCTTCATCTTGAGGTAAGGAAGTTGTTTGTTCAATTTAATGGTTTAGTTAGATGATTTTAAGCTTGAATTTGATGGGTTTTAGGTTAGATTGCATCAATTGATGCAAATTGTTGAAAATGCCTAATTTTTCCTAACCTAAGTGAAGTTGTATGAATGAGCTTGATGATTTAATGTTAGTTAATGTTAATTGATGTTAGAATATGTCAATTGGAGGTTAATAGGTAACTAATTGATGGATTGTTTGGTGTAGAATTCAAGATTTGGCAAGGTTGCCCTAATTGGCTCATTTGGAGAATTGTGAGGAAAATCAATTTTCCAAAGCATTTGGAAAGCTTAGGTGAGTCTTATATGCATTAAATAACATGCCTAATATCTTAGATTGATTATTGGAATTCATATGAAAAAGTGTCACTTTGGCCGAACCACTTTTACTATTCATGCCTTTGTATTTTGCTTTATTTTCTTCATGTTTTCCTTAGCCATTTTGATCCATTTGATGTTGTTTAATCTTGCTTCTTTGATGTCTACTTTGTTGTTGCAAATGTGGTTTGTTGTTGATTGAAATGGGCAAGACAAACTTGCACCTAAACCTAACCAATTGGCTTGTCAAATTGTGCCCACCAAGTGTTTGTTTAAATGCCTAGTTCATTTTGTCTTTGGCCTATTATTTGTATTTCATAGGCCTACCATTTGAATGTCATTGTCGCCAGCGATGTTGGCATGCCAATTGGCCTACCATTTTCTTTTGTCGAGCCAACTTTTGTTCCATGACTTTGTTGATTTCCAAACCAATTGCCAGTAATTATATATCATCTATAGCAATGCCATTGATCTTATTGATAATGGATTGATTGATATTGAGCTTATTGATATGGAGGATACCATTATTGCATAATGGTGTCCATTAATATGTTGCTTCCTTATATTGATCTTAATGTGGCTTGACAGAGCTACCGCTCCGACAGGGTAGTGGAAAAATACTGTCGGCGATGTGCACATTGTATTATTGGTGCCCTAGCTAGGAGGGGTTATGGTCCTGGACATAAGACCTGATCAGTCTTATGCTCATTAATAGTGATATACTACTAGAGACTGTATGTTTGCATATAGTCCATACTGATTCTACTGGAGATTGTATGATTTCATATAGTCCATCCCTTTATCTGTCTTTCCATATGACACCGAGTCTATGCTATGTTCTTTGACTATTCTGTAACCTGATATTGATTTTGTATATTGTTATCTGGACCTATTGGCACCATTGTTCCATTATTACCTATTGCTTATTTGATGATGCATATAGATTCACTGAGTATCTTATATACTCACCTTTTCTTTGTTTACCCATTTCAGGAGAAGAGTAGATTGCAGAATCCTGACGTCTGTCATCTGAGGATTTCTGCTAGCTGTTTTTTATGTATATACTCTGATTTTGTATTATTTTAATGTTCATAATCTAGCTGCTCCATAAGGTATATATGGGTTAGCTAGGAAATGAACATGTATATATTTATGTAACTGATGATATTTGATGGTATATGATTAGTATGTGGTATGTTATTATAATTGTTACAGCTAATTGCAGTAAATTACAGAATGACTGAATGACTGATAATTAAGTAAAATGAATAATTAATCGATGGTTATAGATTATACATGTGATACTGGGTTCTACGGGTGTCGATCGCCGTTGGCATCTCCAGCATCCTAGGACCGTGGCGATCCAAAAATGGGTCGTGATAGATATATATTCATTAGCTTGTATTATAGTATTGTATGTATGAAGAGTATACTCTAGAGTTTCGTAGTTAGATATTGAGGGTGATATTATTTTAATGTCTGAATTGTTACAATTGGGCTGCCCTTGTTCCTTATTGATGTGGGATGTATCTTTTGATCGGTAAGGAACAAGAGGAAAACATATGATGATGAATGTAAATGTATGAATGGTGATTGCATAAATCATAGAAATGAGTATTTATAATGATAACTATATATGATGTGGATATGTATTGTGTATGAGATCCAGGATATGAGTATTCTACGGGTTTATGGTGGCCTTAAGCCTACCCTTGCCCTAAGACTGATGCGCCACTGGAGTTAAGGTATGACACGGCCACCAATAATAGCTCTTCACATCAAGACATATTTTATTTACCCCTGGATGAACATTATAAGAAGCATAGTGCGTCTCCTTCATAATTTGTCCTCTAAGCCCATCCACTTTAGATACACATAATCATTGTCTTGATTTCAACACTCTATCATCTATCATAAAACCATGAGCTTTTTCTTCTAGGGCATCTTCTTTAAGCCTGATCAACTATGGATCTTTATCTTGTGAACCTTTAATTTCATCAATCAACTTAAGTTTCACTTGAAATGGGCAATTAGAGCTTGAATTCACCAATTTCAAATAAAATACTAATATCAAATAACTCATTTAATTCCCTTACCAATGGTCTTTTATGAATGGTAGCATGAGCTAAGCTTCCCATTGATTTTTGGCTTAATGCTTTTGCTACCACGTTAGCTTTTTCAGGATGATACAAGATTTGGCAATCATAATCCTTTAATAATTACTCCCATCTCCTTCGTCAAAGGTTTAAATACTTTTGTTGCAAGATGTATTAGAGACTCTTGTGATCAGTGAATATTTTACATTTTTCACAATACAAATAGTGTCTATATATTTTGAAAGCAATGACCTCGACTGCCATTTCTAAATCATAAGTGGGATAATTATGTTTGTGTTTCTTCAGTTGCCAAAATGCATAAGCAATCACCTTCCTATTTTTCATAAGGACACATCTAAGTCTCACTCTTAAAGCATCATAATACACTACAAATTCTTTTGTCCTAATGATAAAGCAAGAACTGAAGTTGTAGGAAAATAAGTTTTGAGCTTCTGAAAGGTTTAATCACATACATCACTCCATTGAAATTTTTCTTGCTGTTTAGATAACTTAGTCAAAGTGTGACTGTCTTGGAGAAATCCTTAATAAACCTCTTATAATAATCAACCATTGTGAGGCCTCGCCCGAGCACCACATCCGGGTCCACTTTAAATATGGGATCGAAATGCTCATTTGGGTGATTTCTCACAGAGGAGACGACCCTAGTGCCTTTTATTTTGAAAATGATTTTGATTTTGAAGTCGCCACCTTAAGTTATTTTAGTTGGGAAAATTTAAGATAAACCCCTTTTGACTCCAATTTTATCCCAAAGGAAAAAGTACACTAGTCTTTGAAACCAAAGAGGATTCGGGGACTAGATTTTCGGTTGAACTTGGCTTTAAATTTTAACCTTGATTTAAAATGATTTTCATGAGCAATTAAAGAATGACATGTAAGATACATGAGCAAGTAAATAAATGGATGAACAATTGAAATATAATCAATCAAGTAAAACAATTCAAAGAAAGCGAGAAAAGAAAATTATTACACCTCAAAATCTCAAAATAGGGGATATCAACTCTAGCCCTTATGGGTTCTAGGTTGATCACACATTCCCCAAAGAATACATTTAATAAAATAAAATAAAGCAAATAATCAAAGCAAAATAGATAGTTTTTTGTCTTTTTTGGATTTGAAGCTTTTATACAGCTTACCTACGTATCCCGTTGAATGGGAATCAAAACACACGCAGTTCTTACTTCTCGCGAAGGAGGGTTGATTTTATGTCCAATTTATCATGTTTTGATTCTTTATTTTGATGTTCTACCAAAGTAAAGAAGATGAGTTAGGAGATGATACCTTTGCCCTAGCTTTTAGGGATATTGGCGGACGAAGTGCTCTTCCGGATCGGAGTTCCACCTTGGATCGGATAAAGCCCAAAGAAATGGGTCGAAATGTCTTCTTAGCTCTTAAGAAAACAAGCCGATAGAGGGACCTTGCTTAGAAAAAATATAACTTTGAGGCTCAACACGCCTCTAGTAGTAACTCTTTAAATTCAAAGAGAGCTAAAAAAAAGAAAATATGACTTGGAGGGGAAAAAAGATGACATCAAATAAAATAAATGATTTCCTGTCTTCTTCTTGTCTTTTGTTGCTTTTGTGACTTCTTATCTCTTTTAGAAGGTGGGGGGAGGCTCTGTATTTATAATAGGAGCTTGGGGCGTCGAATCCCATGATTTTCCAATGTAGGATTCGGAAGAAAACGAGTTCAGAACGGAGCTGCCGTCGAAAAGAGGAACTGTTGCTGCCGGAAGGGGGTGGCAGCGGCGCCAGGGGGCCTTGGCAGCACAAGGTCTGAAGGAGGGCGGCAGCAGTGGCAAAGAGCCATGATGTCGTCCTTGGGCATGGCAACTGCCGCCTAGAGGGGGTGGCGCGGCAATGCCATGCCTGGAGGGTGGCACCTATGCCTCGACTTCATTCTGAAGCCATTCTGAGTCTGTCCGAGTGCAGGTTTGATTCCGGTGAGTGTCATTCGGGTTGGCACAAATCCGAGGATGTAAAAAATGAGTGTTCACAGCTGCCCCTCATCATGGATATCTATTTTGAATGACAGACGTGATGTAGGTGAACTGGGTTATTCCTGTCTGTTTGGAACAAAAGAAGGCGTTCTGATTGCATCTTGCAAGGTCTGAAGGTATACAAATGTGACCTGTCAAGCTCCGGGCAACTTTTCACTTTTCTGGTATTTTTCTATTTCTATCATTCTCTGAATTACAAAAGCTTACCATGTCTGATATGATCAAATGATAGCTTTATGGATAGAGAAAAACCATACGGATTCAACAAAATTGACAGCACCTAATTCCGACTTGAATTGCTCCAGAAATACAAGTTTCCTTGCTTTTGGCCAAGTTGAGGACATGATGGTCATTTCTGAGATTCTTAAAATCTATAAATAGGGATGAGATTCTACCATTCCCTTCATTCCTCATTTTCTCATTTCTCTCTCTCTCTAGATTTTCTCTCTAAAGCTTTTTCCTCTTTCTCTTGATGGATTCAACTTCTGGAAGTAGCAATCGGGGACACCATAGCTATGAGGCCCCACGAGATATCCTGACCTGGAAAACTTGTTGCAGGAACCCTAGCAACATGTTTCTTGGAATGGCGGAAATGAGGTATGTATACTTTATCATATTTTATTTATTTATTCATTTATTTATTTATTTTCAAATTATTTTTTTTTTAGAACACCATGCTTAGGAATAGAGGGGCTAAGTCAAATTTAGCCTATCTCGCTGATGCTTTATCTGAGGAAACTCCGGTAAAGCTCCTGTTAGAGCTTACTGGTTTTGTATCCTTCCTAAAGGTCAAAACCAATCCTAAAAGCAATGTGACTTTGATCAAGGCACTGGCTAAGCGATAGTGGGACACCACCAACACCTTTCATTTTCCTTGTGGGGAGCTGACAGTTATCCCATTGGATCTATCGATGCTGACCGGCTTACACTTTGGAACCCGTCACTTGGATCTATGCTCTAACTGGAGGATTACCTTTACTCCTGAGGATATGGATCGGTTTATAGGTCAAGACCCCTCTCGGGATCGCATATCAGTCCCTCTCACTTGGCATCAGGCTCGGTTGAGAGAGATGGAGCCATTTACTGGAGTGATATTTGATGCTGAGGTTGTTACTAGACTAATGATGTTGATCCTAACTGGAAGCACATTCGGTCATACTCGTCGCGATACTGTTAACCTGAATATTCTGCCAAGCTTGATAGATATGACTACCTTGGGTGAATACGATTGGGATGGCGCTATTCTAAGCACCATGTATCGGGAGATGTGCGATCTATCCCAAGGAGCTTTTAATTCCTATTGAGGGACTTATTTCATCTGGGAGGTATGCTTTCTGTATCTTTTGCCTTTGAATTTGATTTGAATTAAGAGGTACTCTCTACACCTGTTAGTTTGAAATGGGAGGTACTCTCTGTACCTATTCTAAACTTTGCTTTCTGACTTTCTGCTTGAGCCAAGTATAGGCCTATGAGTACTTTCAGACACTTACCCCCACTATTAGCATCCCTAGACTGGACGTTTTTCCAACTGGCGTCCGGTGGAATAGAGAATATTGGTCCAGCCCCAGTGTACATGAATTCAGGACTATTCTGGCTTTCTTTGGCAGTCTTGATGCTTTTCAGGTATTTTACTGACTTTATATCATGGTTTTACTTATACAAATCTTTGTGTAGGTTATGACGAAACCCTATATTGATCGGATGCCGCTGATGCCAGTGGAACTTGCCCCAAGTGCTGTATTGACTTGTTCCCGATTATTGCTTCGTTCACCATATCACAAGCTATATTATCTAGGAGAAAGAGTCTGAGTCCATACTTTTGGTAGGTGGGTGGTTCTGGTACACCCACTGATTGACATGAGATGGAATATGGACATTCGTGCTCCTAACGAAGCTTATACTGGGCTCCCCATCCATCTGTATGTGACACCTAGGGATGACTATGCAACATTTTATCGCACCCGTTTGATGGGTCCTGTCGGTGATCCATGCAGGCAATCGAAGCGTGCATCTGACAAGGCTGGTCCTTCTTCTGCCAGACCAGGCCGAGTTCATAGTGTGGGCGCATCAAAAGACCCTTCTTTAGCTGGTCCTAGCATTACTTATGAGACACGAAATAATCCTAACTGGGTCGTCTTAGGCCCCAGCTACTTGCTTCCCGAAGATATCTTCTATATCAATACTCACGGAGAGATGTAGACGTTTCATCTTCCGGACGCAGTCCATCCTCATACACCAGAGGTATGTTGATGCTTTTTATGCTTTCGAAAATGATCCTTTAGCTCAAAACACCTAATAGCTTTGCTTTTGGAAATGATCCTTTAGCTAAGCATTTGACATTTTACTTTTTTTCAGCTTACGATAGAGTGGGCTTGCCACAACTATTGTGTAAGGCGTAGAATGGAGCTAGCCTTAACGGGTATGCTGACTCGACTTGATTTCAGGACTAATCCACCTCATTCACTGGAGGACCCCGCCGTCGTCGCCGAAGAGACTGAGCTTCTTTTTCCATTTTTTCCTGTTCTTTTTTTTTTTAACCATGATGTATGGATGCTATGATGATGCCATGTATGAATGATAATGTTATGTATGAATGATATTTTATTATTTTATTAGACCGCCTCATGTCATGGATGCAGACTAAAATGCCATGTTATGCAATTTTCAATCCAAAAAAATGAAATTAAATGCATTAAAATGCCTAAAAATATTTTGGAAATGTCCTAGAATGCCCCAGACCCATAAAATTTCAAAAAAAAAAATCCAAAAAAATCCTCTCAGCAAAGTCGCTGTTGCTGGTCAGAAGGGGCATTGTCGCCTTAGGCTTATGGGGGTGCCGCCCTGGTCCTTAGGGCGGCTGCCACCCTGGTCCTCCAAGGGCTTAACGGTTGTTGCCACCATGAGGTGGTGATGCCGCCCCAGGCCTAAGGTGGCGCCGCCAGCCCTAGGTGGTGGTGTTGCGCGCCCCAGCCTATTTTGGCTCATTCTTCTATAAAAAGGCCTCCCTTTCTTCTGAAAAAGTCACTCTGACTCTTTTTAACATCCCTTAGTACTTTCTTAGTATTTTCTTTCCAGCTTTTCTCTCTCATTTTAGTAAAAAAGTTCAATGGAGCCCTACTATAGCCACCACATGTTTTTGTGGACTAAGAACTTGGACAAGGTCGAAAAGATCAATCTGGACAAATACGGAATCAACTCTGTTCTGACTCTAAGGGGTGTGAAAGTTGATTGGGGCTTTTTCAAAGCTTGTTTCAGGTTTTGGGACCCTGTTGACCATGTGTTCCAATTCAGTGCTAGTATGGAGGAAATGTGCCCTACTTTTGAAGAATTCAGTGCCATCCTCGGAAGTGACCCAAATGTTGCTTTAGCAATCCCTGAACATAGGGTTGGATACTATCATTCTTTCAAAAGGCTTTTAGAGTTGAGACATAAGCTAGCCAGCTCTATGGTCGTGGAAGGCCGGATCAACCTAGATGTAGTTATAGCTGAGTTCCAATATCCAGAAAGTTCGGAGGACAAAATGAGAGAAAAACACAGAATGACTACTTTGGTTCTGTGTTTGACCGACGGATGCCTCTTCTTTAACTCACCTGGTTGGGGAGACATTCGGGTAGTAGAGTTAATTGCTCAGATGGAGCGTGGTTTCACCATTTCTAGCCTGATCTTAGCAGAAACTCTACAGAGCCTGGTTGGAAATTTTAAAGCCGAAGGGCCTTGGTCTGTTAGCCCTGTCATTTTACAGGTAAAAAGATCTTGTATTTCCATTCCTTTTCACTTTTTTTTAACCCCTTTTGCTTCTTTTCAGGTTTGGCCTTAGGATCATCTACAAGTGGTGGCTCCCCCAAACAAGATGCCATATTCGGCTGCACGGTATCGTATGCGGAGAACTCTGATTCGCTTTGACTCAGAAAAGGAGTGGATTGCTTGGATTTTGGAGCTGGATTCTAAAAAGCTGCTATGGTACTGTTCTTGGTATGAGGTTGACTCATTCATTATAATGAGCTATAAGTACAAGATGGTTTATTTGCTGGGCATTTCTATGATCTCATTCTACCAAAGAACCAGAATCTTGAGGCAGATGGGTCAACCACAGGGCACTCCACCAGACAGAGCTATTTTTCTCACAACTCCAATTACAGGACTTGTATTCCAGGCCATAATGAATGGCTGAAGGCGGTCGATGCGCTTCGTACGTCCTGCTGGATTGTCAGGCAAGCTAGAAGATTATAACTCTTGGTACATTACAGAGGTTTGGCCCATTGAGAAAACCAGACAGGTTGCCTTGATTACAGAATTGGGGGCTGACACTGAGACTGGGGATGTTGAGACAGAGACGATGACAAAACCAGAAGGAGGTGACGCGACCAAAGACAAATTGGTGGTGAAGATTGAACAGGATACAGTCATGACTAAAGATGGGAACTCTGACGACTCAGAAGATGTTCATCCTAGGAGCTTAGACTAGGACCCCTTTTTTTTTGTATTCCATCTTTTGGAACTTTTATGAATTTCATTCATTTGGATTTTAAAATTGAATAAAATGAGATTGAATTTTTATTATTTTGACTTTGACAAATGAGACAGGACAGAATACTTTGATGAAAAAGGACTCGAGAATTGATGAATTCCAATTTAAAATGAGGCATTTTTTTCTCTTTTTTTTTTTATTTTTATATATATATTTTTATTATTATTTTCTTATTGCTCTAATTTTTGCTCAAGCCGCCCTTTTGGGTTTTAAACTCGCCGAGCTGCTCTAATTTTTGCTTAAGCTGCCTTATTCAGGTTTTCAACTTAGTGAGCATGAACCAATTAATCTAGGCATAAAAAAATGATAATTTTACTATGCTTTGGACCGCACCCAAGGTGGGCTGCCTACGTATCTCCATTTGCACTTTTCTTTACTTATTAATCAATTTTTTTTCAGGAGAATCAGGTCCTCGTAGTTCTGTTCATACAATGCATCATGAAGCAGGAATTACACAAAATATTTTTTTAATTAGTCAAGATTACAGGGGTTTGAAAATTCATTCCCATCCAGATCCATGAGTATGACACCTCCACCGGACAAGATCTTCTTGAGTAAATATGGTACGACCCAATTTGGCCTGAACTTCCCTCTCGGATCATGCACAGGAGCTCGGATTTCCTTAAGCACTAAGTTGCCTTCCTCCAACCCTCTGTCAGTTACCCTTTTATTAAAATGTCGGGCTAGCCTTTGCTGATACCCTTGAATTCGGTAAAGTGCATCCACCCTTTTTTCATCAATAGCATTCAGCTAGTCATGATACCCCTTGATCCATTCTGCCTCAGTAAGCTGACTCTCCCGTATGACCCTTGCAGAGCAGATTTGTACTTCAATTGGAAGGACCGCTTCCATCCCATACACTAAAGAATATGGAGTTTCCCCCATTGGTGTTCGAATGGAGGTCTGATACCCCCATAATGCAAATGGAAGGCGTTCATGCCAATTCCTATGATTGGTGATCATCTATTGCAGAATGGTCTTGATTGTTTTATTTGCTGCTTCAACTGTCCCGTTGGTATAAGGACGATATGGAGAAGACCAATGATGTTGAATCTTTTCCTTTTCAAGCAGATTTATTACTTTCTTTTGAAAATGAGACCCATTATCGGTGATGATCTCAAAAGGCAATCCAAACCGGTAAATGATATTAGTTCGGATAAAGTGTGCTACCTTTTTAGAATTCAACACTTGATAAGAGGCTACTTCTACCCACTTTGTGAAGTAATATATTGCCACCAAAATGTACTTATGACCATTTGAGGATTTAGGACTGATGCGCCCTATGACATCAATGCCCCATGTAGCAAAAGGCCAAGGTGTTGTAGTTGGGTGCAACGGAATGGGAGGTCGCTTTTGAAGCTTCACAAATATCTGGCATTTGTGGCATTTCTGAACATACTTAGCACAGTCGTCATTCATTGAAAGCCAAAAGTATCCCAAGTTTGTGATTTTCCTGGCCAACGCAAAACCATTCATGTGCGGACCTTCTTCACCACCATGTATCCATTCCATGATCTTCTGAGCTTCCTCCTCCGTTATGCACCTAAGGTGGATGTTATCCCAGGCTCTTCTATACAACACG
Source organism: Aleurites moluccanus (assembly GCA_948193065.1). Classification (NCBI taxonomy): domain Eukaryota; kingdom Viridiplantae; phylum Streptophyta; class Magnoliopsida; order Malpighiales; family Euphorbiaceae; genus Aleurites; species Aleurites moluccanus. Next base: position 11,576 of record CANXYC011362749.1, read on the forward strand.
TCACCATTCGGTATGAAATTGGTAGCCAATTGTCTTAAGGTCCTCCGGTCTGATTTGGATGCCCCTTTCGGATACTGATCATTCTTTAAGAAATTGGATATATCCCAACAACATGGCTTGCCATCGACTACTTGAATCTGTATGCATGTTGTAACATAAACTGGTTGCCTTCGCACTTCAATGACCACGGGATGTACAATCTCATTACCTATCATATCTATCATGGAGGCCAGCGTTGCCAAAACATCGGCAAACTGATTCTTGGCTCGAGGTAGATAGTGGAAAGATAATTCATGAAAGTTTTTTGCTAGATCAGTCATGCGTTGATAGTAAAGAACTAAACACTCTTCTTTTATCTTCCACTTACCCAAAGCTTGCGACACAATCAAATTAGAGTCCCCATAGACCTCTAGGCAATCAATCCTCATATTTGTGGCAACCTCTAAACCACATATGCAGGCTTCATATTCTGCCTCATTGTTTGTTACTTCAAAGGACAATTTAATGGCCATGGGTAAATGATACCCATTTGGTGTGGCAAGTACTATTCCCGCGCCATAACCCTTGTTGTTAGTTGCTCCATCAAAGTACAACTACCAAACTTCGGGTTTTAATTTCATGATGTCTTCGTCGGGGAATTCAGGCTCAAATGGTTCATCATCTATTAGGGCAGCCGCTAGTTGGTCGGCTATCACACTTCCTTTGATAACTTTTATGGGAACATATTTAAGATCAAAAACTGCTAGAATTGCCAACCATCGGGCTATTTTGCTATTAAGAACTGGCCTCTCCATAAGGAATTTCAAGGGGCTCTTGTCAGCAAGAACATGTGTGGTGTATGAACCCAAATAATGCTGCAGCTTATGGCATACCCAAACCAAGGCAAGGCACAACTGCTCGATTTGATTGTACTTTAGTTTATGAGCAAGCATACGCTTAGTCAAGTAATAGATGGCATTTTCTTTATGCGAATCTGCAGCATTTTGAGCTAGCATTGCCCCCATGGCCTCTTTGATCACAGAGAGGTATAACAGCAAAGGTTTACCGGGTCTTGGAGGTTGCAATACAGGAGGATTTAGCAGGTATTGCTTGATCCTTTGAAAGGCTTGCTAACATTCATCATTTCACTCTTTGGAAACCCCCTTTTTCAATAATTTAAACATGGGTCCACAAACATTAGCCAATTGAGAGATGAACCTACTTATGTATTGCGAACGTCCTAAGAATCCCCTAGTTTCTTTTTCAGTCTTAGGAGCTGGCATCTCCAAAATGGCTCTTGATTTGGCTGGGTCTACTCCTATTCCTTTCTTGCTCACCCTATGGCAAAAGAATAAATCCGAGGATGCACCAAAAACACATTTAGCTGGGTTCAATTTCAAGTTGTACCATCTCAACCTAAGAAAGAAACGCCTTAATACATCTATATGCCCTTCCGCCATTTTGGATTTTATCACTATGTCATCAACATATACTTTCACATCCTCGTGAATCATATCATGGAAGATGGTTGTGGCCATTCTCTGATATGTTGTTGTGAACATTCAATTTTACACCCCTCGGACTCGCGTCGACCCGAACAACATTCCCCGGAACCAAACCCGCACCCAGACGGACCCGAAATGGCCTCGGAGCGCCGACTGGCCACTGTTGCCGCCCTGGCCACTGTTGCCGCCCTCCAGGTTTGGCAGTGCCCTGGACGACAGCCGCCAGCCCCAGTAATGCCATGGGGTGGCGCCACCCTCCCTCAGGGTCTGTGCCGCCCTATGCCTGTGGTGGTGCCGCCCCCCTCTCCGGCGGCAGTGACGAGCTTCCTCCGACTTTTTGCAATTCCCACATCGAAAGTGGACGGGAATCGACCCTTGGAGCTCCTATTATAAGTAGGGGGCCTCCCCTCACCTTCCAAACAACAACAACGAAGAAAAAGTAGCCCGAAACAAGCAAAAGGCAAGGAAAAAAGGCTAAGAAATCGTTTTCATCACTAGATTTCGTCTTTTTTCCTCTCCAAGTGATATTTTCTTCTTCTTTAGCTCTCTTTCGATTTAAAAGAGTTGCTAATAGGGGTGTAT
>CANXYC011363033.1:0-69115 GCA_948193065.1 Aleurites moluccanus
TACAATGTGAGCTTGTTGTTGGATGAATTGGGCATGCCAACTTTGCACCAAACCCTAACCTAATGGCTTGCCTTATTGTGCCCACCATGTGTTTGATGAAATGCCTAGTTGTTTTGCCATTGGCCTATCATTCCTTCCTCCGTAGGCCTACCAATTTGAATGCCATTGTCACCAGCAAAATTGACATACCTATTGTGCCTACCATTTGCCAATGTATAACCTATCTTTGTTCCATACCTTTGTTGTTTACCAAACCTTTTACCATTGCATAACTATTGCTTATTATTATTCCTTTGATCCATTTGCTACTTGAAATGATTGATATTGTGATTATTGATATTTGTGATACCATTGTTGCATAATGGTATCTATTAATATGTTTCATTCTTATATTGACCCTAATATTGCTTGACAGAGCTGCCGCTCCGACAAGGTAGTGGGTATATACTATCGGCAATGTGTACATTGATTACTGATGCCCTGACTGGGAAGGGTTATGGTCTTAGCTATAAGACCTAATCAGTCTTATGCTTACTGATACTGATATGACTGGAGACTGTATATCTACATATAGTCCATACTATTCTGGCCCTTTATCTGTCTTTTCATATTATACCAAACTTTTGATATGACTATTGACCATTCTGTCATCACCTGTTATTGATTCTGTAATATGATAATATTGATATATTGACATCATTGCTTCATCTGTTATCAACTGTTATTAATCCAAACCTTATTCATTGGCGATGCATATTAGTTTCACTGAGTATCTTATATACTCACCCATTTCTTTGTTTACTTATTTCAGGTGCTGAGTAGATAGCAGAATCCTCATTTCAGACTCTCTGTGGATTTTTGCAGTCTTGGTTATCGATGTAATTATTTTGAATACTGTATTTTTGATGTTCATAATCTAGCTGCTCCATGGGAAATGTATAGGTTAGTTAGGATATGAACATGTTGTATGATATTGTATGATATTTGAGTATTGATATGTTATATGATGATGGATGTTATAGCTAACAACAATATTTTCAGACAGTTTACAGAATTGCAGTATGAATAGTAACTAAGTAAATCGATTAATAAATTAATAGTTATAGATATTGCATGTAATACTGGGTTCTAGGGGTGTCGCTCGCCATTCGCATCTCCTGCATCCTAAGACCGTTGTGATCCGAAAATGGGTCGTGATAGAGGTGGTATCAAAGCATTAGGTTACAGACATCAAAGTTCTAGGTTACAGATGAATAGTACCTGAATTACAGAGGAATAGTGATTAAGTATAGAATGGGTAGAATTAAGTAAACCATGGAGCATAGGAATTCCTATGTCGTATTTTGCTGTATTTGCCTGATATGTGTTAGTATTCTGCATTTCTATAATATACTGAGAACATTTCCTATTTTTCTGACAGATTACAGAGATGTTCGACGATAGGGACAGAGACACCAGGGAGGCAGAAGTAACCTCTAATGAGTCGTTAGTCAAAGAGTATTCAATTTCAGAGGGACTGTCCAGATCCCGATGGACTATAGAGGATACAGAGAGGGGCGATGACCCCTGGATAGTAGAGATGATGAGGGGGATGATGGAGTTACGCAGGGAATTGGCTGATTTGAGGCGGGAGCATCAGAATATACCGCCACCACCAGTTCCAGCAGTAGTGCCCCCACCTGTTGCACCAGAGGCAATGCCGGTTGCACCGGCTCCTATATAGCCAGTTGGGGTTCCTAAGGAGCCTGTTGTACAGGGAGGCCGCAGAGTTATTGAGGAATGTGGAGTGTCTATGTTTAGCTTATTGAAGCTAAACTTACCAGAGTTCAGGGGTGACAGAGGCAGTGATACAGTAGATTTTCTGGAGGAGGTTGAGAAGGTAGTTAGGAGACTACCTTGTTCTGAGCTTAGAGCTGTAGAGTTAGTTGGCCTATTGTTGAAGGGGAAAGCTTGGACCTGGTTTTCCAGTAGGATGGAGCCTAGGCTGTATGGTGAGCATCCTCCAACATGGGTTGAGTTTTGACAGGGTTTGATTGATGAGTTCATTACAAAGGGAGTAAAGACCTGGAATCTGATTCAGTTAGAGTAGGAAGATAGATCAGTAAAGGAGTATGCAGATGTAATACCCTAGAAAGTTATAATTCATATGCATGATTTAGTTCTCAGTATGTGGTTCAAAAGTCTTGAAATGATCAAAAATAATTTTAGAGTCACAGTTAGAAAGCAAACTAATTACTTTTTCGAAAATCGGCGGTGTCAGGAATACTGCAAAGAAATTAGTTGTCCGGTCAACAGAAGAATTTCTGAATTGGACCAAGGGGTAAAAGGTCACCATAATGCATATGTAATTTTGGTAAAAAGAAAGAAGTGAAAAACATTTAGGAACACGGAAAAAGTAACCAATGGCAAAATTGTAAATAAAAGAAACTTTAAGGTGAATAGTAAAAATTGGTCCATTAGAGTTACAGAATAACTCTGAAACTATTTTTATAAATAAGCATAAATTAAAATAAGCTTATTGACTCCCAACTTTGGAATCCAAATCCTGACGGAATTGACAGAATGAATTACAGAAGAAGTTGGAGTTAAAACCTAATTACTTGAAAGTTTAAGGACTAAAGTGTAATTTTCCATATGATTTTAGTATAAATACCAACACTCAGAAAATTTTTGCATCATCTTCTTCATCTCCTTCCTTTGGTTGAACCTCCCTTCATCTTTTCCCATCCATTTTTTCACCATTTTTGCACCAAATTTCTTAGAATAAATCAAAGAAAAATTGAGTCCTAGCTTTGTTATCTCTTCCATCAATTTGCTTGAAAGCTTAAAGGGAACCAAGGATTAATTGAAGAAGGATTTCGGGTTCATAACTCCATTAGGGTAAGAAGTTAGTTTGCTTGTTTTTATGGTCTAGTTAGATGATTTTGAGCTTGAATTTGATGGGTTTTAGGTTAGATTGCATCAATTGATGCAAATTGATGAAAATGCCTAATTTTCCTAACCTAAGTGAAGTTGTATGAATGAGCTTGATGTTTTAGTGTTAGTTAATGTTAATTGATGTTAGAATATGTCAATTGAAGGTTAATAGTTAACTAATTGATGGATTGTTTGGTATAGAATTCAAGATTTGACAAAGTTGTGTCTATTGCCTCATTTGGAGAATTGTGGTGCAAATCAAGTTTTCGAAGCAATTGGAAGGCTTAGGTGAGTCTTATATGCATCAATTAACATGTCTAATACATTGGAATTGAAATTGGAAACCATATATGGAAGCATGTTTTTGGCTGAACCCTTGTTACTGTTCACATGCCTTGGTTTTGTTTGATTTTTACCTTGAATTCCCATGCCAATTTGATCCATTTTGTGTTGTTTAATCGTGGTTATTTGATACCTATTGTATTCTTGCTAATGTGCTTTGTTGTTGATTCAAATGGGCAAGTCAAATTTGCACCTAAACCTAACCAATTGGCTTGCCAAATTGTGCCCACCAAGTGTTTGATAAAATGCCTAGTTCATTTTGTCTTTAGCCTATTGCTTTATATTCCATAGGCCTACCATTTGAATGCCATTGTCGCCAGTGACATTGGCATGTCAATTGGCCTGTCGATTTTCTTTGTCGAACCAACCTTTGTTCTATACCTTTGTTGTTTACCATAACTCTTATCATTGATTGTATGTTGTATATGACAATGCCTTTAATTCAAATACCATTTGATTTGAAAGATATTGAGTTTGATACCATTGATGATACCATTGTTGAAAAATGGTGTCTATTGATATGATGTTCATTTGTATTGACCTAAATGTGGTTTGACAGAGCTGTCGATCCGATAGGGTAGTGGGTACATACTATCGGCAATATGCACATTGATATTGATGCCCTAGCTGGGAGGGGTTATTGGTCCCAGCCATAGGACCTGATAAGTCTTATGCTTACTTGATATGTGATCGACTGTGTGATTACACATAGTTTACGTGTTACAGGGCCCTATATCTATCTTACCATATGATTTCATGCCTTTGATATGATCATTGATATTCCTATCGATTTCTAATACTGATTCTGTAAACCAGCGTGATTGATACTGTTTCATTATTCCTTTATCATATATATATCATTGTTCCAACCTATTTTGACTTGTGATGCATATAGATTCATTGAGTATCTTATATACTCACCTTTTCCTTATTTAACCATTTCAGGAGAGGAGTAGATTGCAGGTTCCCATCATTTGTCATCCGAGGATTTCTGCTACAGTTATTTCATGTATATATTTGAATTTTATACTATTTTTGGCGTTCATAATCTAGCTGCTCCATGGGGTATGTATGAGTTAGCTAGGATATGAACAGTTGTATATGTATGTGATGATATGATATGATATAAGATGAGTATATGGTATGATATAATGATTGTTACACCCAATTGCATTAAATTACAGAATGAATTACAGAATAACAGAATGAATGGTAATTAACTAAAATGGATAATATTATGTTTTATAGATTATGCATGTGATAATGGATTCTATGGGTGCCGGTCGCTATTAGCATCTCCTGCATCCTAGGACCATCGAGATTCAAAAATGGGTCATGACAGAGGTGGTATCAAAGCTCTAGGTTACAGACAGTGGAATTTAGGTTACAGATGAATAGTACCTAAATTATAGAGAAATAGTGACTAAGTACATAATGAGGTAGAATTAAGTATACCATAGAGCATACGATTTTATTTGTCGTCCTTTGCTGTTATCGTTTGTTAAATGTTAATATTCTGCATTTTTGTCTTATTCTGAGTGTGTTTCCATTTTTCCTGACAAATTACAGAGATATCCAATGATAAGGACAGAGATACCAGGGAGGTAGAGGTAGCCTCCAATGAGTCATTGGTTAGGGAGTTGTCAGTTTTAGAGGGTCCGTCCAAATCTCGACGAACTTAAGAGGATACAGAGATGGGCGATGATCCCTAGAGAGTAGAGATTATGAGTGGGTTGATGGAGTTACATAGAGATATGGTTGATTTGAGGCAGGAGCGTAAGAATGTACCGCCACCACCAGTTCCAGCAGCAGTGCCTCCACCTGTGGCACCAGAGGCAGTTTCAGTGGCACCGACTCCTGTGCAGCCAGTAGGGGTTTCTAGGAAGCCTGCTATACAAGGAGGTCATAGAGTGATTGAGGAGGGTGGTGTATCGATGTTTAGCCTTCTGAAGCTAAACTTGCCTGAGTTTAGGGGCGACATAGGTAATGACCCTGTGGATTTCTTAGAGGAGGTATAGAAGGTAGTGAAGAGACTAGCATGTTCTAAGTTGAGAGCAGTTGAGTTAGTTGGATTGTTACTGAAGGGGAAGGCTTGGACTTGGTTTTCGAGGAGGATGGAGCCTAGGTTATATGGTGAGCATCCACCTATATGGATTGAGTTTCGACAGGGGCTTATTGATGAGTTTGTTACTAAGGGGGTGAAGACCTGTAATCTTGTACGGTTTGAGTAGTTAGAGCAAGGAGACAGATCTACTGAGGAGTATGCGGAGGAGTTCATCAGGTTGAGTAGGTATACTACCCACATTATGCCTACAGAGGCTGATCTGATCAGTAGATTTCGGAGAGGTTTGCATGCTGCACTTTATAATGCATTATTGGCTACTGAGTTTACTTCTCTGATGACAGTTATTGATAAGGCAACATAGATGGAAGAGAAGTATAAGATAGAGAGAGCTAAGAGGGACCAGAAGAGGAAAAGGGGTCCAGGATCTCAAATTAGAAGGGGGGAGAGGAGCTCCCAGCCTAGGCAGAGAGAGTCAGTGCCTCGATTTGATCAGAGATCTATAGCTAGTAGTCAGAGGAGGAGGGCTCAGAGTAGGGGACCACTAGTGGTACAGTCTACACCTGCTTATTCACAAGGTTCCTCTAGACCAGCGGCACAGATGCCTGGTGTGCCAGTTTGTGGGTTTTGTGGATGGAGGCACGGAGAGGAGTACCAGTTACAGTCAGGTGCCTGTTTGAAGTATGGGCAACATGGTCACTTCATTAGCAAATGTCCATTATAGGGTGAGCAGCAGCAGCCATCTGCTATGGTTTCTCAGCCGACAGTACAGATGAGTCAGAATATGGGTAGAGAGGCTTCAGGCAGAGGAGGACAGACTCCCAGTGATAGTCAGGCCTCAACTGGCAGGGGTCAGGGTAGAGTGTTTGCAGTCAATACCCAAGAGGCCTAGAGATCAGACAATGTGGTCATAAGTACTATTCTGATTCAGAATGAGATTGCAGATGCTTTATTTGATTCTAGTGCTACTCATTCCTTTGTGTCACCATACTTTGCACCTAGATTGAATAAGGAAAGGAGATTGTTAGATGTGCCATTAATGATTGCTACTCCTATGGGTGAGAGTGTTGATGTGGATTATTACGATCCTGACTGTATAATTAAGATTGATGATAACATATTGCATGCTGATTTGATTGAGTTACCTGTATTAGAGTTAGATGTTATTTTGAGTATGGATTGGCTTACGAGGCACCGAGCGGTTATTGATTATTATCGAAAAAAGGTCAGGTTCTAACCTGAGGGGCAGCCAGAATTTGAGTTTTAGGGTGATATTCGGGAGTTTAGGGTTAATCTAGTTTCTGCTATCCAGGCTAGGAGGATAATTAGGAAAGGTTTTTCAACCTATTTGGCTCATGTGATAGATGTACAGAAGTCCACTGTATAGCTTGATCAGTTACCGGCAGTGCGGGAGTTTCTTGATGAGTTGCCAGGATTGCCCCCTGATAGGGAGATTAAGTTTAAGATTGAGGTGCATGAAGGCACTAACCTTATTTGTATTCCTCCATACATAATGGCTCCAGCTGAATTGAAGGAATTGAAGGTGCAGTTACAAGAGCTATTGGATAGAGGGTTCATCAGGCTGAGTAGTTCTCCTTAGGGTGTATCGATATTGTTTGTAAAGAAGAAAGATGACTCTTTGAGGTTGTGTATAGATTATAGGCAGCTGAATAAGGTGACAGTGAAGAACAAATATCCATTGCCTCAGATAGTTGACTTATTTGATCAGCTGCAGGGTGCTAGCCATTTTTCGAAGATTGATCTGAGGTCCGGGTATCACCAGTTGAAGATTAAGAAGGGTGATGTACCTAAGACTGCTTTCAGGACTCGATATGGGCATTATGAGTTTTTGGTGTTGCCATTCGGGTTGACCAATGCATCGGCTGTTTTTATGGATTTGATGAACAAGGTGTTCAGGTCATTTTTGGATAAGTTTGTCATTGTATTCATTGATGACATACTTATTTATTCTAGGAGTGAGGATGAGCATGTGGAGCATCTAAGGATTGTTTTGCAAACACTTCGGGAGCATCAGTTGCATGCTAAGTTATCTAAATGCCAGTTCTAGCTAACCGAAGTGTGTTTCTTTGGGCATGTGATATGCAAGGATGGAAATAAGGTAGATCCTCAGAAGATTGAAGCGGTTGCTAATTGGCCTCAGCCTACTAGTGTTTCAGAGGTTCACAGTTTTTTGGGTATGGCAAAGTATTATAAGAGGTTTGTGAAGGATTTCTCCAGGATTGCAGCTCCATTGACTAGGCTGATGTGGAAACATGAGCGTTATTTATGAACTGATGAGTGTGATCGCAGCTTTCAGACTTTGAAGTATTGCTTCACCAATGCTCCAGTGTTGGCATTATCAATAGAGGGGGAGAAATTCACGGTGTATTGTGATGCTTCTCGTATTGGATTGGGGTGTGTACTGATGTAGAATGGTAGGGTGATTGCTTATATTTCTCGTTAATTAAAGAAGCATGAAGCAAATTATCTGACTCATGATCTAGAGATGGCAGCTGTAGTATTTGAATTAAAGATTTGGATACATTACTAGTATGAATCGAGATGTGAGATATATATTGATCATAAGAGTTTACAGTATATATTTCAACAGAAGGATCTAAATCTCCGACAACGCAGATGGATGGAGCTACTTAAGGATTATGACTATAAGATCCTTTATCACCCGGGTAAGGCCAATGTAGTGGAAGATGCATTGAGCAGGAAATCCATGGGCAGTCTAGCTCATATTGTGGTTGGTAGGAGACCTTTGATCCGAGATATGAGGGAGTTGGCAGATTTGAGAGTGGAGTTGGATTTGGGATCCCAGGATCATAACTAGGCTTTGATAGCCCAATTTCAGGTGAAGTCGCTGTTACTTGATGATATCAAAGTGGCTCAGGATAGGGATTCTTATCTATTGAAGCTTAAGGGTGATGTGCAGAGTGGTAAGATGACAGAGTTTACAGTGGAGGATGGTGTACTGAAGTGTGGAAAGCGTATATGTGTACCAAATTTTGATGAGCTACGGGATCGAATTATGAAAGAGGCTCACTATTCAGCATATAGTGTACATCCAGGGATTATCAAGTTGTACCATGATTTGAGAGATGTATATTGGTGGCCTGGTATGAAGAGAGATATGGCTCAGTTTGTTTCCAAATGCTTAGCCTGTTAGCAGGTTAAGTTTGAGCATCAGAAGCCATTAGGGCTGCTTCAGGAGATTGAGTTGGCAGAGTGGAAATGGGAGCAGGTTACTATGGATTTTGTAGTGGGTCTACGGAGGACTACCAGGGGTTATGACTCCATATAGGTGATTGTAGACCGTTTGACAAAATCTTCTCATTTTCTAGAGGTTAAAACCAGTTATACGGTAACTCAGTATGCACAGTTGTATGTGGATAAGATTGTGCGATTTCATGGAGTTCCTTTGATGATTATTTTAGACAGAGGTACATAGTTCACTTCTCAGTTTTGGCAAAAATTTCAGGATGGGTACCCAGTTACAGTTCAATACTGCTTTTCATTCGCAAACTGATGGACAGTCGGAGAGGACAATCCAGACTTTAGAGGATATGCTTCGATTATGTGTTCTAGATTTCAAATGTAACTAGGATTACTATCTACCATTGATTGAGTTCTCCTATAACAATAGTTTCCACTCTTCTATTGGTATGGCTCCATTTGAAGCACTATATGGTAGAAAATATAGATCTCCAGTGTGTTAGGTGGATCCAGGGGAGAAGCAACTTGAGGGGCCAGAGTTGATCAAGGAGACTATGGAATAGGTGCCTATGATTAGAGATCGGATGAAGACTACCTTCAGTAGGCAGAAGAGTTATGCTGATCCAAAGAGAAAGGATGTATATTTTGCAGTTGGTGATCATGTCTTCCTTAAGGTCTCACCGATGAGGGGTATTATGAGATTTGGGAAGAGGGGAAAATTGTCACCAAGGTTTATAAGCCCATTTGAGATTCTTGAGAAGATTGGTAATGTGGCTAATAGATTGGCTCTTCAACCCAATATGAGCCATGTACATCCAGTTTTTCATATCTCGATGCTGTGAAAGTATATGTCTGATCCATCACACATATTGGAGGTTCAGGATGTGGATCTCAATGAGGACTTGTCGTATGAGGAGCTACCAGTGGAGATAATTGATCGACAAGTCAGAAAGTTGCGGAATAAGGAGATCCCGATAGTAAAAGTACTTTGGAGGAACCAGTTTATGGAGGAGTGCACTTGGGATAGTGAGCAGGAGATGAGGAGCAGATATCCATTCATGTTCCAGCAATGAGGTATGTAATTTATTTAAATTCGAGGACGAATTTATTTGTAAAGGAAAGTTATAACTCATATGCATAATTTAGTTCTCAGTATGTGGCTCAAAATTCTTGAAATGATGGGAAATAATTTTAGAGACACAGTTAGAAAGCGAACTAGTTAATTTTTCGGAAAGCAGCGGTGTCGGGAATACTGCAGAGAAATTAGTTGTCCAGTAAATAGAAGAATTTCTGAATTGGACCAGGGGTTAAAAGATCACCTTAATATATATGTAATTATGGTAAAAAGAAAGAAGTGAAAAACAATTAAGAACTCTGAAAAAGTAACCAATGGCATAATTATAAATAAAAGAAACTTTAAGGTGAATAGTGGAAATTGGGCCGTCAGAGTTACAGAATAACTCTGAAACTAATTTTATAAATAAGTATAAATTAAAATAAACTTATTGACTCCCCACATTGAAATCCAAATCCTGACAAAATTGACAGAATAAATTACAAAAGAAGTTAGGGTCAAAACCTAATTACTTAGAAGTTTAAGGACTAAAGTGTAATTTGCCATATGATTTTAGTATAAAAGAGACACTTAGAATATTTAACCATCATCTTCTTCCTTTTTCTCCTCCTGGACAAACCATCTTCATCCATTTTCTCCTCCATTTCTTCACTTTTCCACTAAAATTCTTTAAGCAAATTGATAGAAAACTTGGATATCAACCTAGTCCTATCACTCTACATCATTAATTTGCAAGAAAAAGCAAAGGAAATCAAGGAACATTAAAGAGAAGATTTCAGGTTCATCATCACTTTGAGGTAAGAAGTTGTTTTGATTGATTTAATGGTTCAATTAGATGATTTAGGAGTTGAATTTGATAGGGTTTAGGTTAGATTGCATCAATTGATGCAAATTGATAAAAATGCCTAAATTGTTTAGCTTTGTTAAAGTTGTATGAAAGGGTTAAATGATTTAGTGTTAGTTTATATTAATTGATGTTAGAATGTATCAATTGGAGGTTAATAGATAACTAATTAGTGGTTAATTTGATGTAGAATACAAATTGTGACAAAGTTGCCCTAATTGGCTCAATTGGAGAATTTGGGTGAAAAGCAATTTTCCAAAGCAATTGGAAGGCTTATGTGAATCTAATATATATCAAATAACATGCCAAATACTTTAAATTGAACATTGGAAACCTATGGTGAAAGTTGGTTCTTAGCCAAACCTAGTGTACTATTCACCCCATTGTATTTTTGCTTGTTTTTCTTTATGTTTCCTTAGTCATTTTGATCCATTTGATGTTATTTAATCTTGTTTCTTTGATATCTATTGTGTTTTTGCAAATGTGGATTGTTGTTGATTGAAATGGGCAAACCAAACTTGCACCTAAAACTAACCTATTGGCTTGCAAAATAGTGCCCACCAATTATTTGATAAAATACCAAGTTCATTTTGTATTTGGCCTATTGTTTTGTATTCCATAGGCCTACCATTTGAATGCCATCGTCGCCAGTGACATTGGCATGCCAATTGGCCCGCCGATTTCCTTTGTCGAACCAACCTTTGTTCCATACCTTTGTTGTTTACCATAACCCTTATCCTTGATTGAATGTTGTATATTGCAATGCCTTTAATTCAAATACCATTTGATTTGAAAGATATTGAGTTTGATACCATTGTTGAAAAATGGTGTCTATTGATATGATGTTCATTTGTATTAACCTAAATATGGTTTGACAGAGTTGCCAATCCAACAGGGTAGTGGGTACATACTATTAACAATGTACACATTGATATCGATGCCTTAGCTGGGAGGGGTTATTAGTCCCTACCATAGGACCTGATCAGTCTTATGCTTACTTGATATGTGATCGACTGTGTCATTACACATAGTCTACGTGTTACAGGGCCCTATATCTGTCTTACTATATGATTCCATACCTTTGATATGACCATTGATATTCCTATCGATTTCTGATATTGATTCTGTAAACCAACAAGATTGATACTGTTTCATTGTTCCTTTATCATATATATATCATTGTTCCAACCTATTTTGACTTGTGATGCATATAGATTCACTGAGTATCTTATATACTCACCTTTTCCTTGTTTAACCATTTCAGGAGAGGAGTAGATTATAGAATCCCATCGTCTGTCATCCGAGGATTTTTATTATAGTTATTTCATGTATATATTTGAATTTTATACTTTTTTTGGTGTTCATAATCTAGCTGCTCCATGGGGTATGTATGGGTTAGCTAGGATATGAATAGTTATATATGTATGTGATGATATGATATGATATAAGATGAGTATATAGTATGATATAATGATTGTTACAACCAATTGCATTAAATTACACAATGAATTGTAAAATAGCAGAATGGATGGTAATTAACTAAAATGGATAATATTATGGTTTATAGATTATGCATGTAATACTGGGTTCTACGGGTGCCTATCGCCATTGGCATCTCCCGCATCCTAGGATCATTGCAATTCAGAAACGGGTCGTAACACTCCATCATCCTTAGTAGCTGCTACCTCTAATGAAGCAACATCCTCTATGACATCTCCATCATCTGGTACTGCAGCTACCTCTATCACAATCCCAACAGTATGTACAACAATCTCATCTATCTCTATATTTGCCTCTAGTTCAGTCACCAAGGCAACTATCCTAACCTTCTCAATAAACCAAACCTCCATGATGAACCAAACATTATAACCAATTAACTTACCTGACAATCCAAATGGTTGCACAACACGAATTTACTACCTTCAGTCATTCATTATGGTTTGAGAAACGGGAATAATAATAAGAGAAGTAAGGAACACTGCCTCATTAGGTGGAAGACCCTGAGGTTGGCCCGTTTGCCTCAATATCCTAATCCCCTAATGAAAGAAAGTCATATAAATACCTAGTAAGTAGACTATCGTATAGACATAGCTCATGATCATGAAAGATCTGATCCCATACAAAGGGCAGTGCCAAAGCAAATGCTCATGAGCTCTGGAATCCAACTAGTCTACTTCTACTTAAAGTCAAAATGGATCAAGGTCTTGTATATACAATACCTTACAACAATGTAAGGCATCTTTTCTGGGTTCCTATAACTTAGAGGTGGTCGTTTAGCCAAACCTAAGCAAACCAATGGAAACAATCAAAAGGAAAGTCCAAACAGAAACCAAAATCCCAAAAAAAGAAATATTCAAATAGTTCTTACTTGAAGGATCCCCTCAGCTCTATAGTTGTTATCCAAGCTCTGCAATGTTCACCAAAAGCATACTAGAAATAGAAAAGCCTTACTCCATATGAGCAATCAACTCAATTATTTAAATATCACCCCAACCAAAAGAGCTGGTAAATAGACATCCAGCAGTCTAGCATAGCACTAAAGTATGATCCTGAGCCTCTACTAGCCTAAATGCCCAAAATCCACTGGATCATAAAACTATGTAATGAAGAAGTCAGGTTAATCTAGTCCTTTGCCACCATCAAACTAGCCAAGTCATGGCTCAACTCTAATAGCCACTGAAAGGAGTGAAAGTACCCAACCCTATTCTTAGGGATAGCTAGAGCAACATTAGGGTCACTTCCTAAGATATAAGTAAACTCCATGAATATGGGGCACATCTACTCCATGTTAATCCCAAATCTGAAAATATGGTATACAGAGTCCCAGAACCAAAGACAGGCTCTCAAAAAACCTAAGTCCACCTTCACTTCCCACAAGGTCAGAATAAATGTGATCCCATATTTGCCCAAATTGATCTTCTCTACTTTGTCCAGGTTCTTGGTCCATAAAAATATGTAGTGGCTAAAGTAGGGCACTCCATAATGAAGAAAATAATGAAATATGTGGGAAAAATAAAATAAAAAATGCAAAAAGCTATGACAAAGAGTTAGTGTGAATTTTCCACAAAAAGGGAAACTACATATAACGATTAGAGGACAAGGGGTTATTACATATGCGTAAGGTAGGGCAGTATTTCTTGGTGGCACTGCCACCTAAAAAGGGCAGCACTTCCTCCTCATGGTGGCGATGCTACCATCCTTAAAAAATTACATATAGCGATGCTGCCTAAGTAAAATGGTGGCACCATCCTTCTGGCCAATGGCCGCGAACTAGTGTTTGGTGAAAGAGAGAGAGAAAAAACGAAAAAAAAAATAAAAAATAGGTTTCTAAGGGCATTTCAGTGCATATATTTGTATTTGAGTGCATAAATTTGCATTTCAGTGCATAAGATTACATAAATTTCATGAATTATATGCATTTCATAAAGTTGCATAATTTCCATCCATGCATTGCATCCTAAACAAAAAATTTAGGCGAGTGATAGTTTGTATAAAGGAATTCATTCAAATCATAAAATCATTCATACATAACATCATCCATGGATTACCCAACATAATTTAGAACTAATAAAATGACATGAAAGAAAAAAACAGAAATAGAAACAGAAAACTAGTGTCCTCTCTGGCGGCGCTGACATGTGTTCTTTAGTTGATGAGTCCGCTCTTCATAGAAATCGGGTCATGTCCATATAGTAGAAATAGATCCTCCATCTGATGACCTATTTGATAATTGTTATAGACCCAATCCACAACAATCTGCATAAGGAAATAATAAATTTAGGAGAATGGTTTATTAAAGGATCATTTTTGCAAGTAAAACAAAAGAATTTAAAATATTACCTCTGCATCATTAGGAAAGGCAGGGGTATATGAGAGGTTTGTATCTAAAAGTTATATCCTCATCGCACCATTGACATTTGTATAAGGAATCATACTGCTAAGCTACAATTAGGGGCCTAAGGGAGTCCTAGCATGACTAGGCCTAGCTCTCACACTATATCCATGATCAACTTTAGGTGTAAGAAGTCTGATAGTAGTACCTACACTAAGCTTAGTAGAAGGTCCAATAGAAGCACCTACCATGAACACGTAATTTTGCACCTTATTACATATAACCAGACTTGTAAATAAAAGTCAATCCTACCACGGAGCATTCGGACTTTCATGGACTTTTGGAGAGCCCTTAGGTCATTCTAGAACTAGAACGTGCTAAAACACACTTTAAACAAGAAAAAAGGGACTTGGATGCCCTAAACATACCTTGACAAACAATCCATCCACTAAGCTTCCCATAGTCGCTAAAAGCCTTGGGTGGCACTTCCTTTTTTATGGTGCAATAACTAAAGCTACCCTGACCTTACCACCAAACTGCCACCCTTATTTTTCCTATAATTGTGAACACGTGATTTTGCACCTCTAGGGCATTTATTGCATATAACTAGACTTATGCAGGTGTGGGAGCAAGATTCAAGCATTTCTTGGAGTAATCAAACTTTCACGAGACCTTCAGAATCAAGAACGGGCAAAAATGAAATCCCGAGGAAGAAAAACGGGTCAAAAATCTATTGAAACAACCAGGGAATCGTAGGCAGCCTTTGCGGTACTGCAAAGAGGCTCTCTGGTACGGCAGAAAGGCTCTATGGTACCACAAAGATCTATGTGCACTCTGTGGTGCCGCATAGAGGCTATGCGGTACCTGTGATATCGCAGAACCCTTTTGTGGAAATTTGATCCAAAACTAGTCCAAGCTCAGATTTTTTCACTCTACATCCCACCTTGGAAGTTTGTGACTTCTTCCCTCAATCCCCATCCTATATAAACAGCCATTCCACACCATTTTACACAACATGGGAAGCTTGAATACTAGTTGATGGTTATCCTATTATTCTCTCCTACACTTTTCCTCCACAAAGTCTTCTTAAGGCTACACCATTGGTTGGCCCGCCTAATTTAATCCCCGTTGGGATTTCGAATTGGTGCTTAGTTTAATTTTTTATAAGTTTTGAGTGGTTGTAATTATTTAGAATTGGGATCAAGCTCAATTGGAGGTAGTTCGAAGTTGGCATACGAAGGAGAATATCTTAGCATTAGAGGAAAGTGAAACTTCAATCCGGCAAGTCTCTCCACCCGCTCTCCATTCCCAAGTCGAAAAGACGCAAGGTAAAACACCTAACTCTTTCTCTTATTCTTTCAATTTGGTAAAGCATCGAATGAATAAAACATTAAAATTTGAGTTTAAAATTAAACCAACTCCTTTGCAAAAAGAAAGAACTGCGTGGGTTTTAATTCTTATTCAAAGGGATATGCAGGCATACTTGGTCCAAGTGGCAAATCCAAAATAAAATAAACAACTTCTTTCCCTTCCATTTTCTTTTAATTTTGCTTTTATTTTATACTTTGGGGAATGTCTGATTTTCCTAGAATCCCATAAGGGCTAGAGAAACTATCCCCTATATTTAGTGTTATTTGAAATTAATTATTTATTTTGTGTCTTTTAATTTTATTTAATATTTGTAATGTATTCTTTATATTTATATTTCTTTATTAATTATCATTTGATTCATTCAATTATATTGTCATCCATTATTTAATTATTCATGAAATTATTTTTCAAGTTATTCTTATATTAATAAGCCAAACAATTTTTTGTTCAATAAACTTAAAACCTAGTCCCCAAATCTTTTTTTTTTTTTATTTCAAAGACTAGTGTATTTTCCATTGGGATAAATAAATGAAGTTAGAGTCAAATTATGGGTTTTTACATTATATTTTTCCAATAAAAAATAAATTAAGGTGGCGACTCCTAAAAATAAATTTTCAAAATAAAGAATTAATTTGCCAAATGAGTAATAGCCGCTTCAATCGTGAGATAGGACCCAAATGAGCATTCTGATCCCTAACGGACCGGACCAGTACTTGGGCGAAGCCTCACAGTTGGCGATTCCACAGGGAATTTTCACTTTCTTTTACAAGGAAAAAAAATAAGAGGACTACTAATTGGTTTATTCAAAAATCTAAAATGTTTGGCTTTTTTAATATAATTATAGCTTTTCATGCATCACTTGCATAGGCTCTTTGCCTCCAAACTTAGTTTTTAGGAAAACAATGGATAATGATTATAGCATTGAGTCGGTAACCCTCTTTGGGTCTACTTGCTGATAGCAAAAACATCCACCTTATGACGAATCCTTTGATCCTTTCAAAGGTGTAATGGGCAGTACGTGCTGTTGGACCCACGCGAGGCTCCTTGACTCACATGTGGTTAGGTATATCACTGTCCTAGTGTGACGGGTACCCAATCAAAGCCACATTTACCCTTTCATATAATAAATCTAGAACTTGAACCTTAGGTTGTATGTACCATAAATTAGAGTTTTGGTATGATTGCATAATTATGAACCACTTTTCAACCATGCATCCATAATGCATAAAGCATGCATTCCATTTTTAATGAGTCTAGGTTGCACTTTGAACCAGTTTAGAGTCAACCCAATAAGCCCAAATTAGAGATGACCCAAAACTCAAAGCTTTCACCCAAATGGACCCAAGGCCCATTAACCTAAAACCTTTCACCCAAATTGACCTAAGGCCCATTAAACTCAAACCTTTCACCCAAATGGACTTAAGGCCCGTTAGCCTCAAGTCTTTCGCTCAAATCAGAGATGGCCTAAAGCCTCAAAATCTCTTACCCAAATTGATCCAAAGCTTAAAGCTTTCACCCTATAAGCCAAATCAGAGATAGCCCAAACTCAAACCTTTCACCCAAATGGACCCAAGGCCCATTAATCAAAACACCTATCACATAAATGGACCCAAGGCCCATTAACCTCAAACACCTCTCTCTTAAATGGACCCAAGTCCCATTAGCTTCAAATACATCTCACCCAAATGGACTGAAGGCCCATTGGCCACAAACACCATCACCATTATCTTAAACCCAAAACATTTTGCTCAAACACCATCACCACTACCCTAAGCCCAAAACCATTTGGCTAATAGACATCCTTAAGTCCAAAACCATATGGCCTAAGCACCATTACTAAAAACCTAAAGCCCAAAACCATTTGGCACCATTATCTCTCTAAAGCCCAAAACCATTTGGCACCATTATCTCTACAAAGCCTAAAACCATTCGGCACAAAGATATCTCCAAAGCCCAAAACCCATTTGGCACCATTATCTCTCTAAAGCCCAAAACCACTTGGCATTATTATCTCTCCAAAGCCTAAATCCATTTGGTACCATTATATCTCCAAAGCCCAAAACCTATTTGGCATTGTTATTCTCTAACCCAAAACCTTTAGCCCAAAAAAAACAAAAAAAAAAAAACTTTAGAGCTTTAAAGCAAAGCCTAAAATACCTTTTTAGCCCACTTCACTGTAGGGAATCATTTTCCTCAGAATTGGCATACCAATCCATACCTTCATCACTTTTCATACCTTAAACCTAGAACGGAGTTAGGCTCCCTTTTCCTATAACCAACCAAGAGCAGAGTTAAGTTTTCTTTTTTTTTTTTTTTTTTTAAACCAACCTATAACAAAGTTAGGTTCCTTTTTCCTATAACCAACCAAGAGTAGAGTTAGGTTTTCTTTTTTTTAAACCAACCTAGAACAAAGTTGGATTCTTTTTTCCTATGACTAACCTAGAGCAAAGTTAAGTTTTCTCTTTTTTAAACCAACCTAGAACAAAGTTGGATTAATTTTTCCTATAACCAACCTAGAACTGAGTTAGGTTCACTTTTCCATATACTCACCTTTTTCCTTATTTTAAGGTATCAATGGCCAACCCAACTGACATAAATGCCATGACCATACTCCTCACCACCCTCATCAAAAAGCAAGAGAAGAATTTTGAAGCCATGCCTAATTTTGCTACTCAACAGATCCACTTCAATGAGGCCTTAATCTCTCAACAAGCCAGCTACAATGAAAGATTGATCGCTCAACAAGCCGACTTTTTAAAGCCCTGACTGCTCAACAGACCAATTTCCACAATGCACTGACCTATGTGACCAAATCCCTAAATTCCTATATTGATGACATGAAGTCAATGAATCAAACCATGCCCAAACTAGTTAATCCAAGCTCTTCAACTACAACATAAGTTAACCTAACCAACCCCGACCCTTCCTTTTTTTCTTGAATCCTTTTCAAGGTAAGGAAACCTTCACCCAGTCACCAATGGAAATGTCTTTGAAACGCAACACCGTTGTGTTAGAACAAGGCCACATAATGGAGAAAAGATACAAGCAGAATAACACCTCCACTTCCATTACCTCTACCAAACAGAAGAGTCATCCCCTGAGCTTCATTTACAAGAAGGCTTAAGCTTCGTTTACAAGAAGGCTTTGGAATCTAAACTGGTCACACCTTTAGAATCAAAGAAACCTCCTAACCCTCTACCTAAAAACTATAATGCACATTGATATTGATGCCCTAGCTGGGAAGGGTTATTGGTCCTAGCCATAAGACCTGATCAGTCTTATGTTTACTTGATATGAGATCGAATGTGTGATTACACATAGTCTACATGTTTCAGAGCCCTATATCTGTCTTACCATATGATTATGTGCCATTGATATGACTATTGATCTTCCTGTCATTTTCTGTTACTGATTCTGTAACCTGACATTATTGATATTGGTACCATTGTTACCTTATTTTTATTATTCCTTTTGATCCATATTATTTTATTTGGCGATGCATATAGATTCACGGAATATCTTATATACTCACCTTTTTCCTTGTTTAACCATTTCAAGAGAAGAGTAAATTGCAGAATCCCAACTTCAGACAATCTGTGGATTTCTGCTGACAGCTGATAATAATGTAAATATATTAAATACTGTATTTTGATGTTCATATTCTAGCTGCTCCATGGGATATGTACGGGTTAGTTAGGATATGAACATGTATATGTATATATGATGATGGTTTATGGTATATGATATATGATATGATATATGATGATGGATGTTACAGGCAATAACACTAAATTTCAGACAATTTTACAGAATTATAGAATGAATAGTAACTAAGTAAAATGAATAATTAATTAAGTGATGGTTATATAAATCGCATGTGATACTGGGTTCTACGGGTGCCAGTCGCCATTGGCATCTCCTGCATTCTAGGACCATTGCGATCCAAAATTGGATCATTATAAAGGTGGTATCAGGGCATTAGGTTACAGATGAATAGTATCTGAATTACATAGAAATAATGAATAAGTACAGAATGGGTATAATTAAGTAAACCATGGAGCATAGGAATTCCTGTGTCATCTTTTGTTGTCTTCGTCTGATATGTGTTAGTATTCTATATTTCTGTGATGTACTGAGTATGTTTCTTGTTTTTCTGACAAATTACAGAGATGTCTGATGATAGAGACTGGGATCCTAGGGAGGCAGAGGTAGCCTCCAATGAGACATTAGTCAGAGATTATTTAGTTTCAGAGGGTCCGTCCAGATCCCAACGAACTACAAAGGATACAAAAAGGGGCGATGATCCCTGGATAGTTGAGATGATGAGGGGGATGATGGAGTTATGCAGGGAATTGGCAGATTTGAGGCGGGAACATCAGAATGTACTGTCACCACTAGTTCTAACAGCAGTGCCCCCACCTGCTGCACTAGAGGCAGTACCAGTTGCACCTGCTCCTGTGCAGTAAGTAGGGGTTCCTGAGGAGCCTATTGTATAGTGAGGCCGCAGAGTTATTGAAGAGGGTGGAGTGTCCATGTTTAGCTTTCTGAAGCTAAACTTGCCAGAGTTCAGGGGAGACAGAGGTAGTGATCCATTAGATTTTCTAAAGGAGGTTGAGAAGGTAGTTAAGAGACTACCTTGTTCTGAGCTTAGAACTATAGAGTTGGTTGGATTATTGTTAAAGGGGAAGGCTTGGACTTGGTTTTCGAGGAGGATAGAGCCCAAGCTATATAGTGAGCATCCACCCACATGGGATGAGTTTCGGCAGGGTTTGATAGATGAGTTTATTACTGAGGGGGTGAAGACCCGTAATCTGATCCAATTTAAGTAGTTGGAGCAGGGTAACAGATCAGTTGAGGAATATGTAGAGGAGTTCATCAGGCTGAATAGGTATGCTACTCATATTGTTCCTACTAAGACTGATTTGATTAGCAGGTTTAGGAGAGGTCTTCATGCTTTACTTCATAATGCACAGTTGGCTACGGAATTTACTTCTCTGACGATTGTTATTCATAAGGCTACATAGATGGAACAGAAATATAAGACAAAGAGGTCAAAAAGGGATTAGAAAAGGAAAGAGGGACCAGGAGCACAGGTTAGGAGAAGGGAGAGCAGCTACTAGTCTAGACAGTTAAAACCAGTGCCGCGATTTGATTAGCGACCTTCATCTAGTAGTCAAAAAAAGAAGGGTTCAGAATAGGGGACCACCAGTGCTATAGTCTACACCTGCATATTCACAGGGTTCCTCTATACCAACAGCACAGATGCCTAGTGTGCCTGTTTATGGTTTCTGTGGATGGAGGCATAGAGGAGAGTGCCAGCGATAGTCTGGTGCCTGTTTGAAATATGGGCAGCATGGTCACTTCATTAGCAGATGTCCATTATGGGGCGAGCAACAGCTAGCTACTACGGTTTCTCAATCGATGGTACAGATGAGTCAGAATGTGGCCAAAGAGACTCCAAGTAGAAGCAAAGGCAAAGGTCAGGCTCCCAGCAGTAGTCAAGCCCCAACGAACAAAAGTTAGGGTAGAGTATTTGCAGTTAACACCCAAGAGGCATAGAGATCAGACAATGTGGTTATAGGTACTATCTTAATTCAGAATGAGATTGATGATGCCTTATTTAATTTTGGTGCTACTCATTCCTTTGTGTCACCTTATTTTGCACCTAAATTGAATAAGGAAAGGAAATTATTGCATGTGCCTTTAGTGATTGCTACCCCGATGGGTGAGAACATTGATGTGGACTATTACTATCCTAATTGTGTGATTGAAATTGATGATAACATATTGTGTGCTGATTTGATTGAACTGCCGGTGTTAGATCTAGATGTGATTTTAGGTATGGATTGGCTCATGATACATAGGGCAGTTATTGATTGTTATGAGAAGAAGGTTAAGTTTCAGCCTGAGGGGTAACCAGAGTTTGAGTTTCAGGGTGACAGACGAGAGTTCAGAGTTAATCTAGTTTTCGCTATCCATGCCAGAAGGATGATAGGGAAAGGTTGTTCAGCTTATTTGGCTCATGTGATAGATGTGCAAAAGTCTTCTATAGAGCTTGATCAAATACCGGTAGTTCAGGAGTTTCCTGATGTATTTTCTGAAGAGTTGCTAGGATTGCCCCCAAATAGGGAGATCGAGTTTGAGATTGAGATGTACTCAGGCACCGATCCTATATCCATTCCTCCGTACAGAATGGCACCAGCTGAATTGAAGGAATTGAAGGTGCAGTTGTAGGAGTTATTGGATAGAGTATTCATTAGACTGAGTAGTTTACCTTGGGGTGCTCCAATGTTGTTTGTTAAGAAGAAGGATGGCTCCTTAAGAATGTGCATCGATTATAGGCAGCTGAACAAGGTGACAGTAAAGAACAAATATTCATTGCCATGGATAAATGACCTATTTGATCAGTTGCAGGGTGCTAGTCATTTCTCAAAGATTGATCTGAGATCTGGGTATCACCAATTGAAGATTAAGAAGGGTGATGTACCTAAGACTGCCTTCAGAACCCGATATGGGCATTATGAGTTTTTGGTGTTGTCATTCGGGTTAACTAATGCATCGGCTGCATTTATGGATCTGATGAACAAGGTGTTTAGGCCATTTTTGGATAAGTTTGTCATAGTGCTCATTGATGACATTCTTATCTATTCTACAAGTGAGGAGGAGCATGCAGAGCATCTGAGGATTGTATTACAGACACTTCGAGAGCATCAGTTGTATGCTAAGTTATCTAAATGTCAATTTTGGCTAACCGAAGTGTGTTTTCTAGGGCATGTAATTTGTAAAGATGGTATTATGGTGGATCCTCAGAAGATTGAAACAATTGTGAATTGTCCTCAGCCTACCAGTGTTTCTAAATTTCATAGTTTTCTGGGTATGGCAGGGTATTACAAGAGGTTTGTGAAGGATTTTTCCAGAATTGCAGGTCCATTGACTAAGCTGACGCAGAAACAAGAGCATTATCTATGGACTGATGAATGTGAGAGCAGTTTTCAGACTTTGAAGTCCTGCCTCATGAGTGCTCCAGTGTTAGCATTACCTGCAGAGGGTGAGAAGTTTACTGTATATTATGATGCTTCCCGAGTTGGATTAGGATGTGAGTTGATGCAGATCATGAGAGTGATTGCTTATGCTTCTCGTCAATTAAAAAAGTATGAAACGAATAATCCGACACATGATCTAGAGATGGCAGCTGTGGTATTTGCACTAAACATTTAGAGGCATTATCTGTATGGGTCTAAATGTGAGATATATACTGATCATAAGAGTTTACAGTATATATTTCAGCAGAAGGATCTGAATCTTCGGCATCGTTGGGGGTGCAGTTACTTAAGGATTATGATTGTGAAATCCTTTACCATCCGAGAAAAGCTAATGTAGTAGTTGATGCATTGAGTCGGAAGTCTATGGGTAGTCTAGCTCACATTTCAATTGGCAGGAGACCATTGATCAGTGAGATGGGAGAGTTAGTTGATTTGGATATAGAGTTGGATTTAGGATCCCAAGATCGTAACCAGGTTCTGATAGCCCAATTTTGGGTGAAGTCACTATTGATTGATAACATTAAAGTGGCTCAGGATAGGGATCCATATCTACTGAAGCTTAAGGGAGATGTACAAAATGGCAAGATGTCAGAGTTTACAGTAGAGGATGATGTATTGAAGTGTGGGAAAAGGATATGTGTACCTGATATTGCTAGGTTGCGGGATCGGATTATGAGAAAGGCTCATTATTCTTCATATAGTGTACATCCAAGGATTACTAAGATGTATCATGATTTTGAGGGATATGTATTGGTGGCCCGGTATGAAGAGGGATGTAGCTCAATTTGTGTCTAAATGCTTAGCCTGTCAGCAGGTTAAGTTTGAGCATCAGAAGTCATCGGGTTTGCTTCAAAAGATTGAGTTGCCCGAGTGGAAATGGGGGCAGGTTACTATGGATTTCGTAGTGGGTCTACCGAGGACTATGAGGAGTTTTGACTCTATATGGGTTATTGTAGACCGGTTGATGAAATCTACTCATTTTCTAAAGGTTAAAACTAGTTATTCAGCAGCTCAGTATGCACAATTGTATATGGATAAAATTGTGTGACTCCATGGAGTTCCTTTGATGATTATATCAGATAGAGGTACATAGCTCACTTCACAGTTTTGGCAGAAATTTTAGGAGGCTATGGGTACTCAGTTACGGTTCAGTACTGCTTTTTATCCACAGACTAATGGGCGATCGGAGAGGATAATCTAGACTTTGGAAGATATGCTTCGGTTGTGTGTTCTAGATTTCAAAGTTAACTGGGATCAAATTCTGCCATTGATTGGATTTTTGTACAATTATAGTTATCACTCTTCTATTGGTATGGCTCCATTTGAAGCACTATATGGTAGGAAGTGTAGATATCCGATGTGTTGGGTGGAACCAGGAGAGAAGCAGTTAGAGGGTCCAGAGTTGATCAAAGAGACAATGGAAAAGGTGCCAATGATTAGAGATTGGATGAAGATTGCATTAAGTAGGCAGAAGAGCTATGTTGATCCGAAGCGGAAGGATGTATATTTTGCAGTTGGTGATCATGTTTTCCTTAAGATCTCACCGATGAGAGGTATTATGAGATTTGGGAAGAAGGGAAAGTTGTCACCAAGGTTTATAGGTCCATTTGAGATTCTGGAAAAGATTGGTAATGTGGCCTATAGATTGGCTCTTCCACCTAATCTGAGCCATGTACATCCGGTATTCCACATTTTCATGTTGCAAAAATATGTATCAGACCCGTCACATGTATTAGAGATGCAGGATGTGGGACTGAATGAAGACTTATCATATAAGGAGCTTCTAATAGAGATAGCTGATCAACAAGTCAGACAGTTGCATAATAAGAAAATTTCAATGGTAAAAGTCCTATGGAGAAACCAGTCAATGGAAGAGTGCACTTGGGAGAGCGAGCAAGAGATGAAGAGCAAATACTCATTCCTATTCCATCAATGATGTACGTGTTTAATTTAAATTCCAAGACGAATTGATTTGAAGGGGGGTAGAATATAATACCCTAGGAAATCACATATTGTATGCATGAATTAATTCTCAATATATAGTTTAAAGACATTGAAATGATGGGAAATAATTTTAGAGACACAGCTAGAAAGCAAATGAAATATTTTTCCGAAAATCATCGGTGTCGGGAATACTGCAGAGAAAATAACAGTCCGGGCAACAGTTGAATTTTTATTCTGACTAGAGGATAAAGGATCACATAAATGCATGTATAATTATGGTAAAAAGAAAGAGGAGAAAAATATTTAGGAATACTGAAAAAGTAACCAATGGCAAAATAGTAAATAAATGAAACTTTAAGGGGTATAGTAGAAATTGGTTTGTCTGGATTTCAGAATGGTTCTGAAACTATTTTTATAAATAAGTGTAAATTAAAATAAGCCTTTTGATTCCCCACTTTGAAATCCAATTCTCAACAGAATTGTCATAATAAATTACAGAAGAAGTTGGGGTCAAAGTATGAATACTTGAATATTTAAAGACTAAAGTGTAATTTGCCATTTTTTCTTAATATATAAGAATGCCTTGGCAAAAATTTTGTTCATCTTCTTCCTTCTTCTTGTCTTGTCCAAACTTACTTCTCCTTTCTTCCTCCATTTCTACACCAAATTTCTTAGAGAAAATTCATAGAAAACATACAATCAACCATAGTTCTTCCATTTTCTATCTTAGTTTAGCTTGGAACTTAAAGGAATTCAAGGGATTTTTGGCAAATTGATTTCAAGTTCACCATCCATTTGAGGTAAGGAATTGTTTTGTTTTAATTTATGGTTTATTTAGATGAATTAGATGATGAATTGGATGGGTTTTAGGTTAGATTGCATCAATTGATACATATGGATAGAAATCCCCAATTTCAAACCATACATTGAAGTTGTTTGCTTTGGCTATTTGAATTAGTGTTAGTTAATATTAATTAAGCTTAAAATATGTTAATTGGAGGCTAATGGATGATTAATTGATGCTTATTTTGGTGTAGAACACAAAGATGAACAAGATTGCTTGTATTGCCTCCTTTGAAGAAATGGGTGGAAATAAATTTTTCTAAGCAATTGGAAGCTTTTGGTGAGTCTTATATGTATCCTTTGACATGCCTAATGCATTGGAATTGAAATTGGAAACCATATGTGGAAGCTTGATTTTGGCCGAAACCCATTTACTATTCATTGCCCTGAATTTTTCTTGTTTTTCCTTTATATTCCTTAGCCAATTTGATTCCTTAAATATTTTTTAATATTGTATAATTGTTGCCTATTGTGTTGCCTATAATGTGAGCTTGTTGTTGATTGAATGGGCATGCCAACTTTGCACCAAACCCTAACCTAATAGCTTGCCCAATGTTGCCCACCATATGGAAATGCCTAGTTGTAATTCCATAGGCCTATCATATTTTTCTTCCATAGGCCTATCATTTGATTGTCATCGTCACCAGCGACATTGGCATGCCAATTGGCCTACCGATTTTCTTTGTATAACCAATCTTTGTTCCATACCTTTGTTGTTTATCAAACCGATTATCATTGATTATATATTGTCTATTGCAATGTCATTGATTTAATTGCTACTTGATATGAATGACATGGAGCTTATTGCCATTGGTGATATCATTATTGCATAATGGTATCTATTGATATGATTTTCACTTATATTAACCTAAATGTGGTTTGATAGAGCTACCGCTCCGACAAGGTAGTGGGTATATACTGTCGGCAATGTACACATTGATATTGATGCCCTAGCTGGGAAAGGTTATTGGTCCTAATCATAAGACCTAATCGGTCTTATGTTTACTTAATATGAGATCGACTGTGTGATTATACATAATTTACGTGTTTCAGGGCCCTATATCTGTCTTAACATATGAGTCTATGCCATTGATATGACTATTGATCTTTCTGTCATTTTCTATTACTGATTCTGTAACCCGACATTATTGATATTGGTACCATTGTTACCATATTTTTGTTATTCCTTTTGATCGATATTATTTTATTTGGCGATGCATATAGATTCACTAAGTATCTTATATACTCACCTTTTTCCTTGTTTAACCATTTCAGGAGAAGAGTAGATTGTAGAATCCCAACTTCAGACAATCTGTGGATTTCTGCTGACAGCTGATAATAATGTAAATATATTAAACACTGTATTTTGATGTTCATGTTCTAGCTACTCCATGGGATATGTATGGGTTAGTTAGGATATAAACATGTATATGTATATACGATGATGGTTTATGGTATATGATATATGATGATGGATGTTACAGCCAACAGCACTAAATTTCAAACAGTTTTACAGAATTGCCGAATGAATAGTAACTAAGGAAAATGAATAATTAATTAAGAGATGGTTATAGAAATCGCATGTGATACTGAGTTCTACGGGTGCCAGTCACCATTGGCATCTCTTGTATCCTAGGACCGTCACGATCCGAAATCAGGTTGTGACATATCCCATAACCCATCATTGAAGTTCAAGTTTTAAGTGCAAAATAGAAACCAAATCATCAGAACCCATGGGTCGTATAAAGCAGATTTTCAAGCTCATTTTCCTCTGTGAAGCAAAATTAAAAATTCTCAAGAGAGTCCAACCTATAAAAAATCATCATTGGATTGTCCAAATAGCTAAGCCCTCTACCATTACCCTTTTTGAAGTTGGATCAGGTGTGGAACCAAAAGTAAGCCCATCTCTTCTCAAAACGGATCACATATCAAGGTCCATGAAATCATCCTCGGATAGCCCAAGCAACCAAACCATCTTTCCAAAAGCCTCAACCCAATGAGCCAGCTGTAAACTTCTCATCTCATCCTAAAATAACCTTTGGATCCCATAAGAGTGAGCCTACCAATTGAAGCCTCTGAAGTTGAACTAGAGCTATCAACAAATTCACCTTCCGTCTAATAAATTGCACAAAGTGAAATCACCTTCAAAAAGAGCCAAACATATAGACTTTTGTTGAAGCTTAAAAGCTCATTTAGCATAAATACCTCAAATCCAAGCCAATCCTTTCAAATTCCAAAGCCAAAACTGACCATAGCCTTCCCAAATGGTCTTTATGGTTTCAAACCAATCTGACAATGCACATCATCCAACCTTAGCCTTCCAAGATAATTCTTAAACCTAGACTGAGCATGGCATTATCCTCAATCCTTAACAAACCATACTCAACCGAACTGAGTATATCAACTAGTAGCATGGCTAAAATCTTACCACATGAAATGTCACTACCCTATAAGTGTCACATACTCAGGCCAAATAGAATGCCATTGATTGACCATCAAAGTGATCCAAGTCACCTTACTTCCAAAGCACCATTCTTCAAAAGTGGGCCATCTTTCCCAAATGTTTTACCCTTCAAAAGCCAAAAATTCATCCTTTTGGATCAAAGTTCCAAGCCTAAGCCGAACAAAATGCCAAAATCCTTCTGACTGTCAAAATAACTAAGTCGCCCTTTTCCCAAAATTACCACTCAAAAGTGGGACACCTCTTTAAAACTTCAGTCACAAAAAACTAACACCATAGCGGTTTAGGTCAACTGGTTCAAGATATCCAATTCATAAACGAATTTGCATTTTGCATGTCTATATTAGACTTAGGATGCACTTTATATTAGACTCAGAATCTTTACTCGAACAGATCAAAACTTATCAGACCCTTATACGGTAACTTTAGATTTCATATGCTTATATCATATTTGGCATCAACTTCAACCTAAAGCAGAGTTAGGGTTCTTTTTTCTAGGGATTGATCATTTCAAAATAGCTTTAAGTCCATATCATACATGCTCAATATAGCATCAATTACAGCCTAGCACAGAGTTAGGACCTCACACTTTAAGACCTAACATAGAGTTAGGATCATCTTCTCTAGACCAGACTTAAGAGCTTTATCAGACCTCCTTAAAGCAGCTTTAGGACACCTTCTCTATACTAGACTTAGAGCTTTATCATACCATCCTAAGGGCAGCTTTAGGACACCTTCTCTATACTAGATTTAGAGCTTTATCAGACCTTTTTAAGGGCAGCATTAAGAGCTTAATAAACCATCATGGGATAGCCTTAGGACCTCTTTTACCCGTTCTAACTATGGTGGCATGTGTTTACTATCATCATGATTAATTT
Source organism: Aleurites moluccanus (assembly GCA_948193065.1). NCBI lineage: Eukaryota > Viridiplantae > Streptophyta > Magnoliopsida > Malpighiales > Euphorbiaceae > Aleurites > Aleurites moluccanus. Next base: position 28,834 of record CANXYC011363033.1, read on the forward strand.
TTAACAGAAGCAACTATGATGAGGGGCATCTATGAACACGTGATTTTGCACCACTAGGGCATTTATTGCATATAATCAGACTTATACAGGTGTGAAAGCAAGATTCAAGCATTTCTTGGAGTAATCGAACTTTCACGAGACCTTTGGAATCAAGAACGGGCAAAAATGAAATCCTGAGGTAGGAAAATGGGTCAAAATCTGTTGAAATAGCCAGGGAACCGCAGGCAGCCTTTGTGGTACCACAGAGATCTATGCGCACTCTGCGGTACCACAGAACCCTTTTTTAGAAATTTGATCCAAAACTCATCCAAGCTCAAATTTTTTCACTCCACATACCACATTAGAAGTCTGTGACTTCTTCCCTCACTCCCCATACTATATAAGCAGCCTTCCACACCATTTTACACAACATGGGAAGCTTAAATACTAGTTGATGGTTATCCTATTATTCTCTCCTACACTTTTCCTCCATAAAGTGTTCTTAAGGCTATACCTTCCTTGGTTGGCCTATCTGATTTAATCCCCATTGGGATTCTGAATTGGTGCTTAGTTTAATTTTTTATAAGTTTTGAGTGGTCTTGATTTGTTAGAATTAGGATCAAACTCAATTGGAGGTAGTTCGAAGTTGGCATACGAAGGAGAATATCTTAGCATTGGAGGAAAGTGGAACTTCGATATGGCAAGTCTCTTCACCCGCCCTCCGTTCCCAAGTCGAGAAGATGCAAGGTAAAGCACTTAACTCTTTCTCTTATTCTTTCAATTCGGTAAAGTATCGAATGAATAAAGTATGAAAATTTGGGTTTAAAATCAGACCAACTCCTTTACAAAAAGGGAGAACTACATGGGTTTTAATTCTCATTCAAAGGGATACACAATCACACGTGGTCCAAGTGGCAAATTCAAAATAAAATAAACAACTCTTTTCCCTTCCATTTTCTTTTAATTTTGCTTTTATTTTATACTTTGGGGAATGTCTGATTTTCCTAAAATCCCATAAAGGCTAGAGAAACTATTCCCTATATTTGATTTTATTTATAATTAATTATTTATTTTGTGCCTTTTAATTTTATTAAATATTTGTAATGTATTCTTTATATTTATATTTCTTTATTAATTGTCATTTCATTAATTCAATTACATTGTCATTCATTATTTAATTATTCATGAAATTAGTTTTCAAGTTATTCTTATATTAATAAGCCAAACAATTTTTCGTTCAATAAACTGAAAATCTTGTCCCTAAATCCTCTTTGGTTTTAAAAACTAGTGCATTTTTCATTGGGATAAATAAATGGAGTTGGAGTCAAATTATGGATTTTTACCTTATATTTTCCCAATCAAAAATAAATTAAGGTGGCAACTCCCAAAAATAAAGTTTCAAAATAAAGAATTAATTTGTCAAATGAGCGATAGCTATTTTGATCATGAGATCGACCCCAAATAAGCATTCCAATTCCTAGTGGACCAAACCGGTACTCAGGCGAAACCTCACAATTACCACCAAGCCTTCTTAATAGCACCGCCAAAGCTTCTTGGATGCAATCACTCTTCTTATTGGAGCCTTTCGAATGTTTTTCCATTCCACCATCAACTACCACCCCTGAGGCATACCATTGCTGCCTCCCTCTTTGGCTGCACCGCCATCCCCTCTAATGGTAATACCAAACCTGGCCGACGGCAGCTCACTGTTTAATACTATTTTCACTGAATCCCATATTGGGAAATCTATCAATCTAACCCCCAACCTTCTATTATAAATAAAAATCCTTCCTTTCAACTCAAACCACACCTGATCAGTTAGATGTAGCTTTTCTAGTCTAACTCTCATTTCTTCCTCCTTTTTTAATATATTCTTAACATAGTTCATTTCTCTTTAATTTCGAACCAATTTCTTTAGTTCTCTTTAAACTAAGGCTATATTTGAATTGAGAATATTCAAAACCCATGGAATGTATTCAAATCTATGGAATTAAAAACTATGGAATGTGAAATCAATAGAATTAATAAATTTCAATTTTTGGTTTCAAAGCAAAATCCTTAGATTTATGATTTATATTCCCATATACTCATGTTTGGTCAAACAATTAAATCTCATAGATTTTAAAAATAAATTAATAATATACCCTGCATTTTCAATGTACTTCATACCTTTAATCAATATATTTTCATGACAATGAATAATTCTTCATAGGCATGAAGGAGCTCTTTATATTTTATACTTCTTTTTGTTAATTGAAATCATAAGCATGAATGATTTGCAATTCGATTTTGTTAATAGAGTAAACATGAACTTTAAGTTAAAAGTTTAGGTGAACTATTGAGTAATTATAAATCTTAGAGCCAAACACTTTTTTAATGAGTGTGAAAAAATTATAGAAGATTGCTTTTTCTACAACTTTTATCAATGGCTGTTGATAATATTCATAGGCATGAAAAATGATTCATGGGTATAACTTTTAATTTCCTAAAACTTATAGGTCATAAACTCATGTCCAACTTAAATTAATAAATTAATATTAACAAGAATTTGACATCTCCAAACTTAATCAAATATACATAATTCAACAAATTTATTTTAACTTAAAGATGACTTTATCATCGAAACTAAAGAATAAACTTATTCAAATAAATGTCTCAAGTTACTAGATTTTGAAATAAACTTATTAGGATTTGATAAGATCGAACTTAGCTGAGATCAAGATTTTGTTATTGAGAGATTCTATTGCATTGTAATTATGATTGATGGTCCATGAAATATTTTATTAATCAACTATAAACATTCATTTCTAATTAGATAATCATGATATGTTATGCTAGGTATCACTCACGATTTATTGGACTAATCATAAAATGAGGATTTCGTAATTAGTAGAGAAAAGGTGTTTTCTCAATTCCATTGCTAATTATACATGAACTTATAAAGTCACACACCATATAATATTTACCAATTTAGCTAAATTTTTTACTATAATAATTAATTAAATTGTTTAATTAATTGATTAATGGCAATATGATTGAACTTATAATTAAATTTACAAAATTCCTATCATGTCCCAAAGTTAAACCATATTCATTTTTATTTCAATGGAGTCCTAATTTATATGAGATACAAATGGAAAAGACTAAATTGAAAATGTTTTTTTTTTTACTAAAATGAATAAAGAAAAAAATTAGGCTCTTGCATATAATGTGGGCCCAATCCACATTTGAGTAGAAGAACACATTTGGACTTAATGGGTTAACATGGCCCAAGAGTTGGATTAACCCATACATATATGATATATGATTTTCCCATTAAGACAAATGAATTGGCTTCATCATTAGGCAACACAAGACTTGATGGCTTGGCTTAAATAAGCCAATTATGTCATTCATGTCAAGGTGGGCTTAGTGGAAGACAAAAAGTACTCTAGTCATTCTTGTTATCTTCCTTGTCTCCCATTCTCCACTATGAGATATTAAAGAGTAGAAATTTAAATAGAGAAAGAAGAAGAATGTCACATCCCAAAACTAGAGATGCGACGATCCTAATACATGGGTAGGTTTAAGGCCATCAAGACCCATAGAACCCCTAAATTTAACCTGTGGCAAACAACAAAACAACATCTATAACCATTCTTAACCATATTTATAATCAACATCAACTTGTAATGTAATCATCCAAAATATATTTACTTGTTCAAAATGGATCAAAGGCAAATGAGATCCTCTATCCTAAATAAACAAGTGACAACCCTAAAATAATCCATCATAGTATAATTATAGTCTATCTAAAATATTATAGAGCTCTCAGAGTATTACAATCCAAAATAATAATCAACATCCAAAATAAACAGAGTCTATACTTAAATTAGCTTCTTAAAGGAAGAAAGTCAATAAGCTTTATCCTCAGTCTCCTGACCAACAACTCTAGCACATGAAAACCATAATAGAAGGAGGGTGAGCCTTCATCTCAATGAATTATACATATGTCATACCTGCAATTCATATTCAAAGCTGAGGTTTAGAAGCAATATTTATATCTAGATATAATAGAAATAAACAAAGGCTCATATACACATCAAAGACAAGAATCAAAGGGTGCCTACAAGGAATGCACAATACAGTATATATATAAGGTTATGTAATGTAAATGTCAGAACAATAGAGAATAGAACAAGAGTCTAACGACATTCATACATAAAAGGAGTACTACGATCTCTATACAGAGGACATGAGATTGCTCTAACACACGCCTAGAGAAACTTTATCCCCTCTAAGAAGGAGACTGACAAATTTGACTATATTAGTTAAGTCACGGGTACATACAGTCTCATAATTTATCCCTTATAGGTAAGGCGTTCTAATATAAATACAGATTTGGATCCATAATTTAGATATTCAAATTATTAATAAATAGACTTGACATGGTCTTATATCTGAATGATACAATTTATATCTATCTACAAAATAAATTCATAATTTAAGATATACTCATAGATATATATATTCCGAAAAAATTATTATTCCAAGGAATAATGGTCATATATACATATATATAAGCAAAGATAAGATTTTTCAAAGAATCAAGCTTATCAAAAAATTATATATGCATAACTCACCTCCAAATTGCTACAAGCTCAAAGGCTCTTAGTTTCGCTCCAAATCAACCCAAAGTTCAAGCAACAAATAACCCTAGACACAATTTCAATAAAAGAAAATTTAGGATTTTTCTTACACAACATTATCTATGTCAAATTCTTATAATTATAGACTTTCTAAAGTTTAAAGAGAAAATTTTCATACTCATTATAACCATTCTTTAGGAAAAAGTAGAGGTTTAGAGATAAAATTACTATTCACATCACTATTCAACAATTTGCTCTAATTATCCAACCAACCATAATCAATAGCCATAAATAAAAATACTTACTACTCATAACTCATAAATAACTTACCTAACAATCTATAATCTCAATCTATAATAAAATATAAGTTTTGAAGAATTTACCTTAATTCTTCTCAAGAGGAAAATCTTGAAAGTTTAATCTTAGAAGTGTTTATTTACAAGAGTAATGCATTAATTAAAGTATTAATGCCTTAAAAAATAGATATAATAATTTAGAGTTTGATAAGTGAAGAAATGGAGAAGAAAAGAAGAAAATAACTTAATTACGAGCTGAAGAAAAATGAGATCCTGCCTGTATTATAATATAGACTCACGAAGTATTGTCCATGCTACTGTTACTGAAAAGGTAACCTAGTAGCACTCACTAAACTAGATCTTCCTGGAGCTACAGAAGTTCCAATAGTTTGCTATTTCTTCCTACTTAAACTTGATATGTAGGGCTACAACATATCAAAAATTTAGCCAAAAGGTAAACTACATGAATTATGGTGAATTTTCAAAGCTCACTCTACTTCTCTGTGCTATTGCTATTATGAAGCTAGAAAACCTTCCTTGGTAGCTCGCATTAAACTACTTTGCCCTTAAGCTAATGAACTCCAAATAATTCGCTTCTTTTTTAACTTAAACTAGTCATTTGAGACTCCACCATTTCAAAATTTAGACTAAAAGGTGAAGTACATGATTTAATGTGAATTTTTCAAGTTCGCCCTCAGTTGTTATTACCAAGCTAAAGACCTTTTTTGGTAGGTCTCATTAAACAGCTTTACCTTTGAGTTATAAAACTCTAAATGATTCACTTTTTTTCACTTATATTAGATATCTAAGACTCCATCATATCTAAAATTCAGACCAAGAGTCAAAGTATAAGATTTATGGTGAATTTTCCAATTTCACTCACCATTATTATGGTTGAGTTAATGACCTTCTTCTGCAGTTCGCACTAAACAACTTCGCCTTTGAGCTATAGAACTCCAAATAGTTTGATTCATTTTCTCACTTAAACTATACTCTAAGACTTAAACATATCCATAATTCATCTAAAAAGGCAAACTATATAATTTATGGCACATTTTCGAAGTTTGCCCTGCTTCCTTGTAAGTTTCATCTGGACAGGTTTGACTTAACTTCCTCGCTTTAGAGTTACAAGTATCCAATTGACTCAAAAATCTACAGGCATCTATATAATACATAAATGAACATTTTTTATATTATACTTTTGGCTTAATCAGCCTTTAAGGTTCTCAAAAATAAAGAATAACATCATACTACCTGCAGAAGAAGCAAACTAAGTTAGTCTCAGTCAAGGAAGAATATCTCCTCACCTAAAAAGAATTTTACAAAATTTATATATATATATATCATGTTTAACACTTTTCTAAATTATTTCTTTAAGGTTATCAAAACTGAGCCGCAAAATTTTGTTTACTCACAGACCCTACAATCCTTAATACCCTTGAAACCACCAAGTTCATTTCTATCATCAAATCAAACTCAACAATCTTAGAACATCTAAACCTCCAATTTGCACTTTAAACATTCTAAACAGACCATACTAACAGAATTTAGGATATAACAGAATAGAAATCAAATTTAACATTACAATAAAATAAAATCATTTAGAAAAATAGAATTTAATTCCAACATATACAAAACAAATTGAGGGTATTACAAAGAAGCTATTTCTTTCTCTATATGCTTTATTGTTTATCTGATTTGCAATTGGCTTATTAATTAATAATGATATTTTGTGTTGAACATTGCTTTGCTCAATTTCCATCTAAACAACTAGAGTTACGCACTATTTGGTTTAAACTGACAATTTGAACTAAATTACATGGATTTTGGTAGCTTGATTTGGTTTACTCCTCTAAATGGTTTGATTTTAATAAATAATAAATTTTTTGATTTATAGTTTGGTGTGATTTCTAATTTATAAGTGTGACCAAATCAAACTATTGACTATCTATTACATAAATTAAATACATATTTGGCTAAATTAAGATTTTGTCCTGACTTTAGGTCAATATTAGTAGTGAATTTCTCTATTTTAAAAATTAATTAAAATGTATATAAAATTTAGTTATGTCTGCTAAATAGTTCATCGTTTATATATTAAACCTTTTGTTTATTTTAAACCAAAAGGCAACCAAGGTTCATTAAGAATTATATATATATATATATATATATATATATATATATATATATATATATATTAAAAAAGAAAAAGAAAAGAAGAGCAAAGTACTTAAGTACTAGGCTTCTTGTTTAGAGTCCTTTCTTAATTTCCTTACTTGAAAACCCTAAAATCTTAAAAAAAATGCACTATATTGCAATGACACCAGACTCTTCACTGTAACTCTGAAACTCATCTATCACTCTCTCTGCATCGCCTCTGCAGTCTCCTTCATCCCCTAGACTCGATTAATCATAGGTGATTTTACCCATTTTTTATCAAGTCTAGTCGCAAAATGGTCGAGATAAAACCTTGTCATAATAATCTTAAGTAGGATTATATTGTTTTTATTGCTTTATTAATATTATTGGGTGTTATTTGAGTGTTTTACTTTGCTGCAAATGCATTAAATCATTTTGGTATCTATAATGTGAATGGATTGATATATCAATGCCAAGAAGATCATATAAAAGTAGGATCCAACTCCTAAACCCACAATCTCTAAGATTTGAGCTATCTAGTCTATGGTGGAAGTGATATATAAGTCCTCCCAAAAATCTCCTTTAGTTGGATAAGTTTGGGCTTTTATAGGAGTCTTAAGCTACATGGTTGTGAGCACTCAAGTAGGTTAAGTCGCATCATATTGTGACTAGACAAGGGTAATGATGTGCCTATTTTGGAGGCTGTGGAGCCTTATGTTGAAATGACAGAATTCTATTTTTCGAAGGAGGCAAGGATTGCATGTTAGGCAAGCTTATAAGGAGTTATCGTTGGAGACTTTCCTTGTAAGCTATTCATTGATGAGGTGAGATTATGCTTGGAATGAGGTGCTAGTACTAGGACGTGAAGACGAGGTGAAAAGTGGCCTGTCAGGCCTTGGGCCTAATTGTTGTGAGTTGATTGGTTGATCAGCTGTGTTGGGGCTTGCTTTCTAAAGCATTTGATTTCATCTTAGGCCTGCTTGTTATGGCCCATTTAGGGGTGAGCCATTTTTAATTCCCATCAGGTCCCTTCCTATTTTCAGTTTATAGACATGAAAAAAGCCTATTCTAACAATAGTGTTTAGACTTGATTTAGTCCTTTTTCATAATAGTTATGGACTTGCTTTGGTCCCTTTTTCACAGTAGTTTATAGACTTTTACAGTCCCTTTTCATAGCAAAATAAGTATATTCACACTCTTGTCTTAGTATCCATGCCCTAGAGCCCTAGTATATTATGTATGATTGTAAAACTTTATCCCTATTTAAGGCAAATTATATATGCTCCTTATATGAAAAAATTGTTCCATTGTATTGAATGTATAGTCCTTAAGTAATTTGTAAAAAGATCAATTCTCAAGAATTGAGAATATGAATGACATATTGCTTTAGTACAAATGCTTTAAAATGTTCATGGTCATAAGATTATTGATTAGGCCTCATTATCTCCGGAAGACCATCACCTCTATTGTTTTTTATAATCAATAGAAGAAACTTATGATTATGGAGTAGTGAGTCTCATACTATTTGACATGTGATGTCTAAACAAATATATGGGTATTCATTGGATGAGTAGTCAAACTGTGACGTTAGATGATAAATACGTGCAGTTTTACTGCTAATCAATATTTCATCATCTAGGTCATAATTATGCATATAATCCTTTGACTTGACGTGACATAGTTATCTCATATGCAGGTGGTTAGGATTTATTACTGTTTACTTGCCCATGCTAATCACACACGCACACATATATATATATATGGAATGTAATGGCCTTAACTAGTTTATGTATGGGGATAGGTGATCACCAAGATGGAATCCAGTAACTTAAGTAAACAAGGAAGAGATCTTATTCTATCTGGATGTTCTTAATACTCAAATCCTTGGCCAAGGTAATTAAGATTTACTAGAAAAGGATTTTTAATAGGAATTAAGTTAGAATCGTGATAAGGATATATGGTCAAGGCACATTAGAGTTTGGCAAAACCATGACCCTAGCCGGGATTAGGATTTCATAATGGAGGAATTCTAGTGCATGCTAATTATGATTAATGGTCCATGAAATATTTTATTAATCAAGTATAAATATTTATTTTTAATTAAGTAGTCACTATATGTTATGCTATACATTGCTCATGATTTATGAGACTAAGCATAAAATGGGAATTTCACAATTAGAAGAGAAAATGTATTTTCTCTATTTCATTACTAATTAGACATGAACTTATAAAGTCATATACCATATAGATTTAACGATTAAGCTAAACAATTATTGAATTGTTTAATTAATTGATTAGTGGTAATATGATGAAACTTATAATTAAATTTACAAAATTCCTAATATATTTCAAAATTAAATCATATTGGGTTTATTTCAATGGAGCCCTAGTTTGTATGAGATACAAATGAAAAAGACTAAATTGAAAATATTTTTGACTAAAATGAGTAAAGGAAAAAATTAGACTCTTGCATATGACGCGGGCCCAATCAACATTTGATGTAGAAGAACACATTTAGGCTTAATGGATTAACAAGGCCCAAGAGTTGGCTTAACCTATAAATATATGATATGTGTAGGATTTTCCCACTAATCCAAATGAATTGGCTTCACCATTAGGCAACACAAAACTTGATGGCTCAGTTTAAATAAGCCAATTAGGCCATGCATGCCAAGGTAGGCTTAGTGAAAGACAAGAATGACTTTAGTAATTTTTATCATCTTTTTTGTCTTCTACTCACTAATATGAGATTGTGGAAAGTGTAGAAATTTAAATAGAGGAAGAAGAAGAAGCTAACAGTAAGAGTTGTTTTCATTATTCATTCGCATGTAATAATAGAGAGAAGCTAGAGAGAGGGCAAAGAAGAGAGTCTTCTTATCTTCATTTTTATCTTCTGAGTTCTTTATGAAAGAACTTTTTCTTGCCATCGAACTTCAAGTCCAAGATAATACAAGGACTTTCCAAAGAGCTTTTGGTGAGTTCTTGAATCACTTTTGGACTAACTAAAGAGAGCATTCAAGAGCACCCTAAGAACCAATAGCAAGTTTGATTGGTGAAATTAGGTGTAGACCTATTAGAGACTTCACAATTGAGAAGCTTTGATTGAAGAATTAAAGAGAATTTTCTACGCTACAATAGTAATTTGATTACCCCTTCCTCTTCTTCTTCTTCTTCTTACTTGTGTGTTTTACACTTGAATTAGTTGATTGCTTGTTGGGTATATGGACTATCACCATTGCAGACTAAAGTTTTAAAAGTTTGAAATTTCACTCTACCAATTAGAAGAAAAATAAATACTTGATAAAGTCATGTGTCATCTTGAAACAAAGACAATATATATATATATATATATATATATATATATATATATATATATTCATTTTCCACATGGCCTCTAAGAACATTAGGTGCTTTGATACCACGTTTTAGAGATGAGAGGAGGAAAAACAAAATATTCATAACATAAAAAAAAAATAATCAAATTGAAAAATTATGCCATAATTTTTTTTCTTTTCTTTTTCTTTATTTTGAACAAAAATTTTAGACGAGGACTTCTCTCCATATTCTTTTTTTTTTTTTTTAATGTTATAGCATTTCCTTTTTATAAGGATAGATTTTTTTTTTTTTTTTAAGGAATTATATGTTGAGAAGGGGGAAATATATTCTAAATCTATTACTTAGAATAATATGCACTTATTATTAAATTATATATTGACTAACTTTTTAGTTCAACAATTCTTGGCTAATATACAAGCATGTTATTCTCCCTAAATTTCTGCTTAAACTAAATCTCAATAACTTAATTTAGTTTCTAAATTCATCTTCTATGAAAAACTATAGTGACAGTATAAATATCACAGCTCGTAACAGAGCTTAAAAAATCAACAGGTAAACTTCAATTTCATCCATTTTTCTTCTTCTTTGTGATGATTTAATTGAACTCAGCGACTTCATATTGACCATTATCTTTCTATTTAGTGTTGTTTTTGGATGGAGAAATCAGTATATAATTTGTTTACTTGTTCAAAACGTGTGCTTTTGATAAACAATAGTTTTTTTATTCTTTTTGTTTGCATGCAAATATTTCTCATCTTTCAAATTAATTTTTCATTTTCCAATTTAAAAAAATAAAATTGAAATTTATAATTATTTTACTAAAAAATGTGAAATATTTATTAGTTTAAATATATTGACAAAAAATTATTATTTTAAAAATATAATTGGGTCCCATATTAATGGATTTGGGATTTTGACCAAAAATAAATTATTACATATTATAATACTTTTTATCAAAATATAACTTATAGATATATACAATTTAACAAATAATTTAGCTATTTTAATGGTGGAATTCCTGTCATAATTCGTACCATTTTATTAATCGTCTCGCTACAGAATCAAACAAATGACGAGATAAATATAAAAATATATTTGCGAAAAAGCCATCCTTACCTATAAGGAAACAACATCAAATAGTTTTAAGTTAGCCTTTAATTTTATACATTTTTTTAATTATTTTTAGAGAAAATATAGATCAAGATCTATTAAAGAATATATTTTATATTTTATCTTATCTAAAGTAAATTGTTTATTTTCTAATGTGTCATTGGTTTACCAAACACTTTGTTTAAGTAATTAAAGTGGCTTTCAAAATTCAATTTATATAGGCAATTAGGGTGTGACATAAAATTAAAATTTCTAACACTTAATTATTTTAAATAATTTAATAATATTTATTTTAAAAATTTTCATTAAGTTAAAAATTATTTAAAATAATAAATTAAAATTTTTAACTTAAAATTTACATAAAAAAAATAACATATAATTAGATTTTTAAATATTTTTATAATTTAAAAATTATATCACTTATTTTATTCAGTGCTTAAAATTCAACACTTAAATTTTTAATTTTACTAAATACCATTTAATTTTTTTTTCATGTTCTAATTAAACAAAAAAAATATATATCTGAATTCAATTATTTTAAAATAGAAACAAAAATGAAAATAAAAAAAATGTTTAATACATCTGCATTCTCTCTAAAATCACTTTTCGAAGGATAAGATAAAATTTAATATATTCACAAATAGTATTATCATGCACTCGCATTTAAATAATTATAATATACTTTTTTTAATGCAAGGTAAATTTCACTTGAATGCGAGTGAAATTGCACTATTTTCTAATATATAGTCGGTGCAATCTTTAATTTTTTTTTGTGAGAATATGGTTTAACATAAACCAAATCAGAATTAAACAAAATTTACAAAAGTTTAGGAACTGATTGAAATCCTGAATGGTTAGATTTGAAATTAACCCATTTTTTTCAAGTCTTTGTTTCCTTGAATAGTATTTCTTAGTTGAAAGATACCCTAGTTTGAATTTTCCTTTCTAATTTTGGATATACCAAATTTGGGGCCTCTTACATGTGCCATCTTCGGTTCTTCTCGTCCGTCAAAATAACAACAAAACATTTTGTCCCTTTCACCTATTTAATATTCAATACTTCACATGGTCCAATACTGGATAAAATGACAGCAACAAACAATGGCTGTTTTCTGCGAACCCACCTTAAAACTCACATTCTCTGCTGCTTCTGAGCGTGATGCTTCGAAAACCGCCTGGCTTTTCCCATTTGCAGCTTCAAGGTTGGTCTTTTTCAGTGGGTTTAGTTTTAAGATTGCTTCGTCAAAGGCGAGGAATAAATTGGTCAAAATATTTGCAATTATAAGTGGAGATGGTGAAAAAAATGTCAGTATTTTTCAACAAGAAGCTTTTGTGAAGGGCTCTACTGGGTTTCGTTCTGAAATCATGGCTGAGAATTTTGAAGCAACTCTCAATCGTCTGGTTTGTTTTCTCTTTTTTTTTTCTTCTTTAATTTCATCAGCTCCTTCTTTGTTTTCTTGTCAACAACTGTGGATATGGTATCTAGAAATGGGATGTAAACATTGGGATTTGAGTACTTAGCAGTTGAATTGAAACTTATAATATTTGGGTTGAATGTTGAATTCTATAAATTTAGTCTTTAGTAGTTTTTTACATTGACCCACCATTAATTATTTCAAAGGACTAACTATCCTAACAAACTCCTAAAAAATTATTTATAAAGAATTTTCATTTTAACATTATTATGTATGGAATGTAGAATTAATTTCTAAATTCTAACAAATTTAAGTAGAGTTCATTTGTAGCCTTGCTAGTGAAGAGTTTATTTTTAAATTCTATAAAATTTGTTAGAATTCAGCTTAAGTACAAGTAATTGCATACACCAAATGTATTTTTGTGTGCATGAAATTAACATGTTAAGTATGAGTTATAAATGAATTTCTTGAAATTGTATGGAATTCATTTAAAAAATAAATAAAAAAATTGTATTTTCTTTTTGGTATTTAATTGTGACTTCTCACTTAAAATTCAGATAAGATAAATTTTGTGACTTCTCACTTAAAATTCAGATAAGATAAATTCTCATGATATTAGTGGTTTAACTGTTGTCTGTACAGACCAAATGGCTTGTACTTGCTCTTTTTTTTGCTGTTCCTCTTTGGAGGTATGATGCTGAATCCTTGTGGGTTTCTATGGGGTCTGTTGTAAATGTTATCGTCTGTTTTACGCTCAAACGGATATTCAACCAGCAGCGACCTGTTTCCACATTGAAATCTGACCCTGGGATGCCATCTTCACATGCACAATCTATCTTCTACATTTTTGTTATGTTTATTCTGTTAGGTAATGTATTTGATATCATTACAAATTTTATTTATGTATAACATTTTCATGAACTGGCTTTTTAATGTTTAGCACAATATATAGTTGTTTAATAATCGCCTAAACGTTATTATAATTTTGAATAATTAATATGGCCTTTATGTATTATGTTTAAATTTTATGATTTGAGATCCTTAATTGCAAAACATGATTTTTACAAGCATCAAAGTAATATGGATTGTCAAGTTTTTGTGCTGCTTTTTGCAGTTTTGGGAAGACTTGGAGTAAATGAATCTACATTGATCATAAGTGCACTTGCCTTGGCATGTGGTATGTATCTTGTAAGTATCATGCTGCGAGTACTCTTCCTGTTGTTAAATGTAATATGAAGTATTATATGATTGTGGGGATCACTTTCAGGGGAAAAAAACATTGATCAACAAAATGCAGTATTCAACATCTTTATGATTATTAAAATGAATGCAAAATATACAGAGCCTGCGAACTAGTTCGAGGTCATCAACTTTCTTATGCACTTTGGGGGATCAAACTAATATAGGCTAGATTGTGGAGCTTAATATGATATTAGACTTTGGAACTTGTGTCTATTACAAATTGTGGTTGTTTGTCTATAATATGAATTGATTACTGGTTGAGAAAATGGAATGCCTTGATCAAAGAATGGATATGAAGACTCAAGGAGAATAAAATAAGGAGTATACCCATCTTTTATCTGTTACTTGTTTTTGTTGTTTTGACTACGAGTTCCGCAACAATTTCATACAATTCAATTAGTACCAATTTACAAGTTTTCGTAATCTGGGGCTAACTTTCTCATTATGATCCTAACTAAAACTTTCTATCTATATATGATTTAATACCAATTTACGAAATGTAGTTGCTTTGTGTGGCAATTGATTCTGCTTTAATTTGTCTACTGGTTTAATATGAAGACTTGTAAGAAACTAAAATGGGTAGTTTGTGATCTCTCTGTGGCATCTGTTTTTGTAGTCATGGCTACGAGTTTCGCAACAATTTCATACAATCTGCCAAGTGATTGTTGGTGCTGCTGTTGGCTCCATTTTCTCAGTTTTGTGGTTTTGGTTATGGCATGCCATTGTGCTAGAAGCTTTTATTTCCTTTTGGTGGGTTCGTACAATTGTTGTTCTGGAAGCTACTGCTTTCTCCGCATGCTTTATTGTGTATGTGATTCGCAAATTTACTAATTAATAATTATTTTTTTTGTGTTGAACATTGCCTTGCTCAATTGCCATCTAAACGGCTATAGGGTATGCACTATTTGGTTTCAATTGACAATCTGAACTAAATTAAATGGATTTTGGTAGCTTAATTTGGTTTACTCCTCTAAATAGTTTGATTTTAAAAAATAATAAAAATTTTGATTTATGGTTTGGTGTGATTTCTAATTTGTAATTGTGATTAAATCAAACTGTTTGAGTATTTATTACATAAATTAAATACGGCTAAGTTAATATTTTTTCCCGACTTTAAGTCAATATTAATAATAAATTCCTTATTATAAAAATACATTAAAATATACATAAAATTTAGTTCCATATACTTAAATAGTTGTTCCGTATATATATTTAAACCTTTCGTTTATTTCAAACCAAAAGGCAACCAAGATTCATGAGGAATTATATATATATAAGAAAAAGAAAAGAAGAGCAAAATACTTGAACACTAGGCTTCTTGTTTAGAGTCCTTTAATTTCCTTGCCTGTAAAACCTAAAATCTCCAGAAGAAAAGAAATGGACTATGTTGCCTTGACACCAGACTCTTCCCCATAACTCAGAAACCCATCTCTCACTCCCTCTGCACCACCTCTGCGGCCTCCTTCGTTCCCGATACTCGATTAATAATATGTGATTTTTTACCAGTTTTTTTTTTTATCGAGTCTAGAAGCAAAATAGTGGAGACAAAGAGTTCCTGTTGTTGATAATGTAATTAAACATGGTTAGTTATGGATTTGAGATATTTGTTTCAAATATTCACATATTGATATCACTTGTGAAATTGTCACCGGTTATAATCAAAGAAGCCTATCCATTCATAAATCATCCAAATATATATCAAGAAAAACATAGCAAATCAATGTAGTATCAGAGTTTCAAGAAAGTGGAGATAACGGTGTTGATTATTTACAACATATACAGGGGGTGAAAGTTAAATTGATTAAACTGATTAAATCGAAATAAATTAATTAAATTGAAATTGAAATTAATGGTTTTACATGTATTTGGTTTGGTTTCAATTTGAAAAATAAACTAAAAGTTTGATTTGTTTTATTGTTTGAATATTTTTTTTTTCTAATTTTAAACCGAATCGAAACTACTACTCTTAAAACGGCTTAGTTTTGATTATCTATAAATAGTTAAATACCTAATTTTAGGGTTGTTTATAAACCGTTTAATCCGCTCAATCCAACCTAATCCAATTCAAACCGCAGCTAAACCGCGATTTAATAAGTATCAGGAGTTGGATTAATTTAAATTTTTTCAATTCACATTTTATAAATTGGATTGAATATTATATATATCAATCCATAATTCAATCTAATCCAACCTACAATAATATATATACATAGTCCATATATAACTATTTAGCCCCTACATACTTTTTCTTTTCATGTTTTAATGTCATATTTCATATAATATTACACTTGGTGCCATAAATAAATAGTTAAAATAAAAATAAAAATTTATATTCTTTAATTTTCTCCATTGTGTCTATATAATTAAGTTTGAAACTTAGTCTTTCTAATTATCCATTTTTCTATCTATTTTTTTTTTTTTTTAAATTACATAAACAATATCATGAGAAATATGATTAACTTTACTTGAAAAGGAGGTTTAATGATATAGAAATAAACAAATTATTTTTATTAAGATAAGAAAATAAATAAATATTATTTTACTCATGAAATTTGATATATTGTATTAATTTTCTCATATTTTAAAAATAAATTATATTATTTTGATTTCTTATTATTATGCTATTTAGATTTTAATTAAATATATTAATATATTTTTATTTTTATAAAATAGTAATTAATAAAAAAAATATAAATTATATAGTATAAAAACATATAATTCAATCTAATATGATCCATAATTATGGATTAGATTAAATTAATTTTTTTAATTTTTGTGGATTGAATTGAGTAGATAAATTTTTAATTCGCAATTTATGGGTGGAATTGAATTTGATGATAAAATTGTATTAATCCAACCCGCAAATACTCCTACAAACTTTAACCTCAGCACAACAGTATACTCTTTCTCAAATTCGAATCTTCTTCCATCCCAATCCAATCGCATTTTGGCCCTTCCCAACTCCTCTTCATCTTCCCCCCTCTCTGTGCTCTCTGGCCATCGTCAATCTGCATATTCCGACCATCTCCACTCCAGCCTCCTCTTGGCATCGACGTCACAATTGTTATTGGAGCCGTAGACTTGTGTTCTCCGCGATACCCTGCCTTCCCCCTACTGCTCAACCGATGCAAATAGCTCATTTTCCAGGTACGGGATCCATAACACACGTTAATCTTAATGTTTGACTATTGTTTTTGTTGATGTTAACCCTCAACCCCCATATCACATGTCTCTAAATTGAGGAACTGAGGCTTTCATGATGAGTGGTTTTAGGAGATAATTTACTTTGGCTTTTTGATATGTGACAGAACACAAAAAAAAAAACCTTTCTTGAATATCTGAGACTTTCATTTGCCTTGTCTTTACATTGAGTAATTTGATATTTTTGGAGCTTTGAATTTGATAATATGTAGGTTTCTTTAATTGATCAAGTATAAATTCATGAATCTAACCAATATGGATAAAAATTTTATTTGGGTGTGTATTTGAAATGCCTATAAAATTTTGTAATTTTAAAGCTATCTGAAATAAGTTCTAAATCATATAATTGAATATAATCAATTAACGAGTGAGTTGGATGTCATTCTAGCAGTTTAAATTGAAATCATGCTTGAATTGCTCATTTGTATTTCCTTCATGCAAACGTAGTGTTGTTTTAAAAAAAAAAATTGGGAACCATATGGATTGATTGAATGCGTCTCCAACAAGTACAAAAATAAAGTAGCTCAACTCATTTATAGCAAAGTGGAGTAAGCTTTTGTTGTTTCTTTTTATGTATTTTCAGTCAATAGCAAACTGTTTAGAATAGAAATGCTGAGTCAAAATTAAGTTAATTTTTTCTTTTTGTATTTTAAGTTTATCAAGTTAGTTTATATAGTGTTGACTAATTCAAAAGTCTGTTATGCCATGCTGGCAGAGTTTGTTAGAGTATTACCATGCTGGCAATCCTAGAAGTTTCATCATGATTCACATGTGCTTTTAATCCCAAGTTGTATATAAGCTCAGTTTTGTAATTCATTCAATAATGAAATAACAGTTACAAATTTTCACAAATTCACTTTCTTTACATGGTATCAAAGCAGGAAAACTAATAAATTTTCTTGAAAACCAAATACCAAAACCAAAAGTCAAACCAGAAACACTAAATTTTTTCTTCGACTTGTAAACAAATTCAACCAAAACTAGATCAAAATCTTAAAACTTAGACTTCAATTCAATCAAAACTTGATCAGAAACAGAATGGAAGACCAAATTGATGAAGAAATCCAATTATCCAAAACCAAATCAACCTCAAACATTCAACATAATCTGAATTTCTCATCAAGCAATGATCCTTTCGCACTTCAAAACTCAGATAAACCAGGAATGGTGCTAGTCACTGCACCATTAATAGGAGGCAACTATAGATCTTGGAATAGAGCCATGCGTATAGCACTTGAAGCCAAAAACAAGTTAGGTATCATAGAAGAACAACTTATTAAGCCTAATCCAAAGTCAAAATCTTTTGAGCAATGGAAGAGATGTGACTACATGATCACATCATGGATTTTAAATTCCATTTCCAACGAACTGGTAGAAGGATGTATCTACACAACAACTTCTAAAGAACTTTAGGACGAAATAGCAGAGAGATTTGGTGAGAGCAATGGCCCTCTTATTTATCAACTTTAAAGGAAGATATCTTCCATAAGCCAAGGCAATGATACAATAGCAGTCTATTTTATGAAGCTTAAGACTCTATGGGATGAGCTATCTAGTATGGATCCAATTCCACCTTGTGAATGTGGCACAGTAAAGAAATTTAGTGAAATAGAGACCAAAAACAAACTAATGCAATTTCTTATGGGCCTTTATGAAGGCTATGATCAAACTAGAAATCAGATTTTGGAAGAAGCCAAAGTTTTAAAAGAGATACTAGAAAGTATGATCCAACAAAAGGTCATTGTACCTATTGCAATCCGAATGGCCATAATAAAGATAAATATTTCAAACTAATGGGATATCCTGAGTGGTTTAGAACAAAACCTAAAGAAGAGTTTCAGCATAAAAGAGGTATAGCAGCTTAGATGATGGCCTCTAATCCCATTGACCAGAATTCATATACACCAGTAGACACATATACAACTTCAACTTGCAACAAACTTGAGGAACTCACCTCTATATTTCATAATCTACAGCACCAGATGCATACTATTATGAAAGATAACAACACTTTGGCAGTAACAACACTAGCACCTCATACTGTGTTAAATAGTCATAACTTTGTAGTTACTTTCTTTACAGCTTGCTTGTCTTATGCCTTAGCCATAGGAATTTAGTATTGGATTATTGATACTGGGGCTATAGACCATATGAGCCTAAAAAAGGAGTTATTCACTTAATTAACCTACCTCTTGCACAACGTTAACATCATTTTGCCAAATGGAGATAATTTCTTAGTTAAACAAACAGACTCAGTTTGCCTTAGACAACAATTTATGCTTACAGAGGTCCACCATGTACTAGGCTTTCATTTTAACCTTCTGTTAGTAAGCAAATTGGTTGATACTTTATCATTAAAATTCACCTTCTTCAAAACACGTTGTATTTTGCAGGACCTTACAACTGAGACCATTATTGTTGTGGGAAGAGCAGAAACAAGGCTCTACATACTTGATGCCACAAGTTTTTTGCCATCCACCATTCAATATAACTTGAAACCACTCATTACCAACACATTGTACAAAAGAAATCCAAATTCAACTATAAATATCATGCTCTCTAGTTCATCTTTTAATAAAGAGAGCTTTTAACTTTTGGCAGCAAATAAATCCAATTCACAAATAAATGCAGCTCAAACTATTGATGTACCCACTCTACATGCTAGACTAGGTCATCCTTCACTTGACAAATTAAAACATATCAAGTCACTTCATATCAATCCTAGTGTAGAGTTTTAATGTCAGCTTTGTCCCTTAGCAAAGCAATCTCAGATTCCTTTTCCAGAAAGCCTTACCAAAGCCAATTCACCTTTTAGTCTACTGCACATAAACCTATGGAGGCCCTACAAAGTACAATCTATCACAGGAGCAATGTACTTCATCATAATAGTTGATGATTTTTCAAAAGTAACTTGGACAAAATTAATGCAGCAGAAAACACAATGCCCCTTCACTTATAATCAATTTTATCTCACTTATTGAAAATCAATTCTCAACAACAATCAAAACCATCCGCACAGACAATAGGAGTGAATTTTTAAACCAAACCCTTGCTAATTTTCTCATTTCCAAAGGCAGTTCATACTAAAAAGCCTGCCTTACACCCCTCAACAGAATGGCACTATTGAGAGGAAGCACAAACACTTACTAGATGTTGCCAGATCATTAAGGCTATGAGCCCATTTGCCCAAACTTTATTGGTCTGAGAGCATCTTAACCGCCACTTACCCAATCAACAGATTACCTTCAAAACAACTAGGTGGAAGACACCTTTTGAACTACTTTTTAATAAACCACCCTCATATGATCACCTAAAGACCTTTGGATGTTTAGCCTTTGCCACCAACTTAATCCCAACTAAAGACAAGTTTGACAACCGAGCCATCAAGTCGATCTTCTTAGGATATTTGTCCAACCATAAAACCTATAGACTACTCAATCTTGACACCAACAAATTTTTTCACAATAGAGATGTAGTATTTTTTGAGACCTTTTTTCCTTTTGCTTCAGATCCCAACCTTTCCTCTCAAACTGACTCACCTCCATTTTCTATACCTCGCATGTGTTCTGATTTTTTCATCCCTCATAATTATGTATCACATGATAATAATACACCTGTCAATCCTCATTTATCACCTAACCCTCAACCAGCTGCTGCACGTAAGCCACCTCCTACTGATCTGTCACCAATTTCACCTATTGAAGCTACTTCCCATCCTACACCTACTACTGACCTGTTATCAACTGCACATACGAAAGTTGTTGCACATTCTACACCACCTACTAATGTGTCCCCAACTAGTCCCATTAACTTGTCACCTATTTCTTCATCAATAGATACTCATCCTTCTGCTAACCTTGTGCCCATATCCATTAACCCTCTTCTCAGAAGAACCACCTGAGCTATCACAAAACCATTATGGCTTCAAGATTATGTTTCAAATGCCATTTATGTTCCTCCTCTGGCAAATGATTTTCTGTCCAAGGTTAGCATCTTTCTTTTACACCCTCATATTATGCTTTTCTTTCTGTTGTTGCTCCTATGACTGAACCCACCACATATAAGCAAACAACTTTAAACTGTCATTGGGTTACTGCTATGCTACAAGAGTTAGAGGCCTTGGACAAGAATGAAACTTAGGAACTCACTTCCCTACCTCTAAGCAAGAAGGCTATTGGCTTTAAATGGGTTTTTAAGGTGAAATATAAACCCACATGAGAGGTTGAAAGGTACAAAACCCGTTTGGTAACAAAAGGGTATAACCAAATTGAGGGGCTTGATTATAAAGAGAGGTTTTCTCCTGTTGCAAAACTAGTCACTGTTAGAATCTTCATTGCTCTAACTACTACCAAACATGGGCCATTGTATCAACTTGACATAAACAATGCATTTTTGCATAGATTCCTAGAAGAAGAAGTTTACATGAATCCTCCTAGTGGGTACACTCTTCACAATGCAGGGCAAGTATATATGCTTAAAAGGCCTCTTTATAGTCTCAAGCAGGCTTCCTGGCAATGGAACCTGGAACTCACATCCTTCCTTCTTTCCTTAGGTTTTATACAGTCTCTACATGACCATTGCCTCTTTGTCAAAAGCACTGATGTAATTTTGTTGGCATTGTTGGTGTTTGTGGATGATGTGGTTCTCACAGGCATAAGTTCAACTCATATTGATATTGTAAAACAGGCCTTGCATTCCAAATTTGCCATTAAAGACCTAAGCCCTTTGAAGTATTTTTTTGGCTTGGAGGTGGCTAGGTCTTCTGAAGGGACCATCATCAGCTAGAGAAAGTTTGTGCTTGATTTATTGAAAGAAACAGGTCTTCAATAAGCAAAACTTGCCAAGTTTTCTCTTTATAAAGGTCTACATTTAACACATGATGAATGAGAGCCTTTGCTTGAATCGGATCGGTTTAAGAGACTCATAGGCAAGCTTCTATATGTAAACTTTACTAGGCCAGATGTTATTCATGTTATTCAGCACCTAAGCCAATTCATGACTACTCCTAGAAAGCCTCACATGGATGCAGCAATGCATGTTCAAGGTACTTAAAAGGTGCTCCAGCTAGAGGTCTCTTCTCTTCTACATCATCTCTTCATCCAACAACATACTGTGATGTTGATTGGGCTACTTGCCCATATTCCCGCAAGTCTATCACTAGCTATTGTATTTTTTTGGGCAATTCGTTAGTTTCATAGAAGACTAAGAAGCAAAACACTCTTTCCAAATCCTCTACAGAGGCTGAGTATCGTAGTATGCTAGCTACAGTCTGTGAACTCCTCTGGATTTCTTATATTTTGAAAGACCTTCATGTTCCTCTCACTTAACCCAACTCATTACTTTGTGATAACCAGGCTGCTCTTCACATTACAACAAACCCAATCTTCCATGAACGTACAAAGCATCTAGATATTGATTGTCATATTATGAGACAACAACTTTAACAACAGTTTATCCTTACTAAATTTGTTGGCTCACAACAACTTGCCGATGTTTTTACAAAGCCACTTTCTGCCCAACAACATCATCACTTTATTTCCAAGTCAGGGCTTGTTGATTTACCCCACGCTCCAACTTGAGGGGGGGATGTTGAGAATAGAAATATTGAGTCAGAATTATGTTAATTTCTTCTTTCTGTATTTTAAATTTAGCAAGTTAGTTTGTATAGTGTCGACTGATTCAAAAGTATGTTATGCCATGCTGGCAGAGTTTGTTATAGTATTATCATGCTGGCAATCTTAGAAGTTTAATTATAATTTACACATGCTTTTAATCCCAAGTTGTATATAAGCTCAGTTCTATAATTCATTCAGTAACGAAATAACAGTTACAAATTTCCACAAATTCACTTTCTTTACACAAATAGACAATTAGTGACCTTAGTCTAACCTTATTATCCAAAAAATTCCATGTTTTTTTGTCCAATTCCTATCTTTTTATTTCAATTCTTTTCAGCATGACGAACAATCACTCTTATCTATCTAATAAAGGATATTGATTAAATTCCCTCGAGTCAACAATCTTTCATTTGATCAATGATTAATATTTGAGGTCCTGTATAGCTTAGTAAAATTTCAACATGATGCAAAAATTATTATATTTTCTATTGTTCTGAATTATTTTTCAATGCAGTTTTTTACAATTAGGAAATACAGCTTTATTCCCTACTGTATTATTGAAACATCAAATTTGGCACTTTACGGTTAGGAAATACAAAACTTAAAACAGCGACTGATAAATCAAAAAGAATCAAACTGAACCGAATCCTCCATTTTATATAAAAAAAAAAATGTATATCCAAAGTGTAAAAGGGACAAGTCATGCGGTATTTTTTTGTATTTTTTCCTAATAAATAATAGTAATAATAATTGTTTTCCAAAAAACTTATCTGACAATATATTACTATAGATACTTATTACTATTACATAATAACAAATTAATGATTAATATATTATTTAGTTTACTTATCAATATTATCTAATATTTTATTAATTTATTTAATAATAAATTGAATTTATAATATTATTTTAATTATTTATTATTATTATCAGATAATAATTAATATATTATTTTAATTATTTATTAGTGTTATCTAATAATATTTAATAATTATTTGATTTATTTGTTAATATATACTCAATAATAAATAATAATTATATCCTTTCATCCATTTACTTTTTATTGTAAATCATTTTTCGTCCGTTCAAAAGTTTCTCCCAGCCATCTTGACATTTATATATATTATATATTATAGATATATCTTTTGTTAAAAAAATTATGATTTATTCAAAATATTTTTGTTTTTTAATTGGCTAGCGATCTATGTATATTAACTAAATTTTCAGTCTTATATATGTCAATTGATTTATTCAAAATTGTATGATGACATTAATTACATCTAATTTCCCTTTTAATCTAACAATTTCTAATATTTATGTTGATTTATTCTCTAAAATTTGAAATACTATATATCTAGGATTTTCATGTAACATAAAATAAAAAGGTGCTACAATTTTAAATAGAAAATATGAGATTGAGATTCTATTTCTCTTAATTTATCTTATAAATTTAGTTTTGCTTAGTGAAAAGTTAGTTGTATTTGTATGCCTAATAGTTATGTAATTTGTGCAAGGAAAATTAATGATTAAAAATTATAAAAATGTTCATAAATTAAAAAGCATAAATATTCTTTATGGAAAAATTCTAAAATCAATTTTGTAATATTCTAAATCAATAATTAATTTTAATGTCTTTACTAATTGTGCAAAAAATCATAAATAAGCAAACGCTCCATATAGGAATATATTTCATATTAGAGATTCGGCCGCACTTTGCGCGAGTATAATTTTTATTATATTTTCTTATGGATTTGTTTGATTTTTAGGTAGGTGAAAATGAAATTGGAAATAGCTCAATGGGAATGAAGGTGTTTGTTAAGCAAAATATGGAAATTGGAATATGATGTATTTCAACCTCTTGGTAAGTTAGTTCCAACAACTTTGATGTCTAAGAATCAAGTCGAAAATATGCTCCTAAGCATCAATCAAGAAAATCTCCAAATTGAGTTTATAGGGGTTTGAGAATTGGTCATCTAATTGAAGTATCAAATGAACTTCAAATGCTATAAAATTTAATAGGATTCTAATTGGACTATTTAGAGATGATTGATGGTAGTTTTATAAATTTTAGAGGTATTTTAGGAAAAGGTCAAAGATGGGACAGTAGCTTAACTAAGCAGTTTGTCTTTAGGGTATTTTGGTTTGGCTTGTTCAAATGGATTAGGTTAATGGAGTTCAATCCCTTCAATATTTCATATTAGGTCTTAAAATAGTGTTATAAGGTGTTAGGAAATGTGAGATTGAATTATGGAAGAAAAATTAAAAATGGCAGTAGTTAGGATTTGTGGATTCGATTTGAATAAGCTTGAGAGAAGAAGAAGAGAAATTTAAGGAATATGGAAAAGGAAGCTTGAATTGAAAAAATATAACATTAAACAATTCAAAATAACTTCAAAATAACTTGATTGTGCTGAAATTAAAGGCTAAAATGAAAAGAAATTCAAATGGAAATTCAAAATTTAAAATGTGCAAGTAAAAGAAGCAATAAAAAAAAAAATTTAGGAAAAGATAAAAGGTGCATTTCATTCGATCAATTGGACCTTTCCTATTTCATTATATAGCCTTTATATAGGCTTAACATGCTACTAATAATAAGACAAAAGAGTAATAGATAGCATAAAATAGATTTGGGAAAAACATAAAGTGTTTCTTCCTTGTTTAGTCAAATCGGGTAAAAAACAAAAATGAACAATATGCATAGGAAATTGATGGCTTTTCTCCTCACCATTTAGAATTCCCTTCTCCATTCTTAAATCTTCACGTGAGAGAAATAAAGATGGGCCAAACTCTCTTTAACCATTCTCAAAAGCCCATAAAAAAAACTCACATTTTCACATCTTCACAATTAGTCCGGATGGGAGTTTAAGGAGAAGAAATTTGGGTTGCCTCTTTTTGGGTAATCAAATTCAACACATAATCATATGAAAATGAGTCATAGGCCTTAGTGATGTGGACCTTGGATCCTCTATGGTGGGCCAAATATAAAAAAGATGGGCTAGAGATATTATATTGGGCCAAGCTAAGTGGAGATGGACTTGGGCTTGGGACTACATCATTCCTTCTTGGGTAATTATATTGGCCTAAAGGTGTATGGATGAGGCTCATATATGCTTGTGACATGGGCTGAAATAATGGGCTTAGTGCTTAGAGAAAGAGGGGCAGAATATTAAAGATATAGGCTAGGAGTTTCATCATGGGGCCGAACTTGAGGAAGATGGGCTGAAGCCCTGAAATACATCATTCTCCGCTCCTTCTCCTTGAAAGAATTTGTCCTCAAATCTGCATTCTTCAAATTTAAACACAAAAAGTTAATACAAAAATAATTTTTGAGCTCTCCTCCAAGTATTCCCAACTCAAGAATATCCTCAATCCATCCACACAAAGATGTCAATGATGCCATCTCCATGTATTTCAAATACCCAAACTGACCCAAATATCCAATCCAATAATGAATCAGCAAAGAATTCATCAAAAGGACATTATTATGGTTACATTGAATGATGACCGAATGGCTATCCAATACAACTTTTATTAAACTACGTAAGCAAAGTCAAATGTTTCCTTTTCTTTCTCTAATCCTTGGGTAGAACATCAATTCTCAGGAAGTACTCTAGGAAAAGAATCATGAAAGCACAATTGTGATACCATTCCATACTATGAAATGATGTATCATGACTGAATTTTCCAAATAAGGACAAAACAATCTTGTTTTCACTTCAAACTCATTTGATGCAATATTCACACATAACAAAGTAGAATAACTGAATTCAAAACCATATGAACCATCAATAATCTTTACTTGCAATTCATATTTTCAGGTAGCAACTTCAACAGAAGGATCATGTATAGACACTTGAAGAGTACTACCAAACTAATTTCGTCAATTGTACAAGCATTTTGTAGAATTAAATTAGGATTTGAACTCCCATTTAATTCAATCAGTTCAATTTTAAGTCTCCTATCATCATCATCTTAGGAATTCACATGCATATCCCTCATTTCATCATCATCAAACTTATGGAAAGGGGGTTGTTTAATTTCATAGTCAAATGAGATTGGTTATCTTGGTCTAGGTGGAGGGGGTGGAGGGTTTTGTTGTAGAGGTAGTTTAGGTGGATTATGGGGTTGTGGTACTTGGTTCATATTAATTTGGGGTATATATATGGGGTTTAAAGTAGATGAGGGTGGTCGTGGCGGGCAATATGTAGGTGTAACATTGGTTCTAGTTAAATTTAGTGAGTATGGTGAGATGGTGGTCACAAGTGGTGGAACATATGTTTGTAGGGAGGTGTATATAGGGGTTGAGGTGTATGCAGGTGTCACACCCTGACTCCAGCGGTACGACGGTTCTAAGGCAAAGGTAAACTTAAGGCCACCATAAACCCATTGAACACTCATATCCTGGATCTCATATAAAACATATATCCATATCCTACATAGTTATTATCATGTATACTCATTTCTATAAATCTTATATTCATCATTCATGCATTTCCATACATCATCATATGATTTCCTTTTATTCCTTACCGATCAAAAGATACATCTCATATCAATAAGGAATAAAGGCAACCCACAATGTATCAATTTAGACATCAAAATAATATCATCCCCAATATCTAACTACGGAGCTTTAGAATATATTCCTCATACATATAAATATCATAATACATAATAATATACATCAAAATAATTACATAGAGTTTTCTTAAAGGAATGAATCAAGAAGCTATGTCTTCTATGTTAGCTCACTTTCGAGCTACACTATCACCTGAAATCCATAGAAGAGGAGTGAGTTTTCAACTTAGTAAGATATAAACATGCAATGCAAAGGTCAAGCCAAAGGAACATGGGTATGAAAGTTTCATAAGATTATGCTTACAAGAACATAAGTGCTCACAATCGAATAGCACTAATAAATCATATGATAGAACTGTTATTATCATCAAAATGCATCAGTAGCTTTGCTACCTTATCGCAGTACATATGCTTGGTCAGGCATATGCCTAGAGCTCATAGTCCCCTCTAGGTGGAACACTGATAAAAACCCTATCAGTTGGGCTTCCAAAGTGCACAATGGACCGATGAATTTACTCTCATTGGGAAGAGCGTTATATACATATACATATCATAGGTCATATAGCTTGGATTTCACAAAGACTCATGGGTCACAATACTATCAACATATAAACACGAATTTATTCAAGTTAACAATTATATTTCATATGAACTTAGTCCAAGAAAGGATGACCAAGTCATTTATAATATTTAAAGTGAATACATGGAACAAATTATTATTGGTTTGAGAATATTATAGAAATTTCATTTAATAGGTTAACAATATAATATTTCATAACATGAGAATTACATACATGTACATTAAGAAGGTTTGAATAATTAATTTCAAGGAAATGATGTGCATATGCAATGTTTATACTTACCTCAAAATAAATTATTCTTGTATTTCCTTTAATTACTTGTACATTCAATAATCTCCTCTATTTCCTTAAATTCTCTTCTCCTATATCAAATCCCAAAATACTCACAATTAAGGTTTATCCCCAATAATATTCATACATGGTAAATCCTTATGATTCTATTCATCCTTTAGAATACTAATATGTTTTTAAACATCAATATAATCACTTATTAAAGAAATGTGGAAGATTGGGATGAATAACTACTATTCACCCAAAACTCTAAATCCATACATATCTTACTTATAATCCAAAATAAATGCTAATGATGCTCTTAAACATCTATACTTAACTCATATTCATCTATTCTAACCATATATGAACTTATCTTGACTTGAGATTGAGTTTGGAGTAAATACCTTAAACCCTAGAAATGGAGAATCCTTGAGAAATCTGAAATCTTGGTGTTCTTGGAGGTTTGATTCTTGATTTTTGTATTAATGGAGAAGAAAAAAGTATTTAAGAAGAGTATTTAATGAATTTATGGATGGTTGAAGTGTATTTATGGAGAAAGAAAGAGAAGAAAACAAAATAAATGAAGTCTGAAAATAAAGAAGAAGGGTCGGATATTTATAGACACGTGTATTCACGCCCGTGAAGAAGATTCAGGGTCGTAAAGGCCACTGCTCACATTAGGTTCGAAGCATTTCTTCATGGCTGTGAAGGGACGTTTCACCCAGTGAATACAAATCTAAAAAGTTGGCTAATTTACATAGAAGCTTTTCTCACAGCCATGAAGGGATGTTTCACGCCCTTGACAACACTTCACGCCTGTGAAAGGCTTGTTGATGAGAATTTATCATGTTTCTCCATTCTAACTTATCCAAACTCAATCAACTTATATATACACATGTTTAACACTTCAAAATCAGTTAACTCATCATGTCTCAATATATAATCATTCTAGAAGTAATCTATACTCAACATATCATTCTAGATTATCTACCATGTACATATAAACACACACATGCTAACATTTATTAAATAAACATGAACGAACACATATCCATTCTATCATTCAAAGTACTAGGTATTACAATAGGTGGTAACAGTGTGTTGGTATACATATTTATGGTAGGCATGAGAGGGAAATATATGGGATAATATGGCATTATATTAGGGTACAGAGGAAGAGGGCATAAATTGCATCAATCTCATACTTTCTAAATTTTGTTTTAGCATGCTCACTATTTCTCCCATTTGTTCTTTCATTTCACTCAACTCTTTTCTAAATTCATGTTTGTAATCTCCCAAAGAGCAATAGCAACCAAAACAACTTGCTACTAACAGCACAAAATAGCCCTTTAATACTCAAACAAAACAAATTTGAACTAACCCAAGTAACTCTAATGCAACAAGCTCAACAATGTCAACAATACAAGTTTCAAAAGGTGGAATCCTTACCAACCAAGATCAACTTTAATATATTCCAGCCTCTTGGTAAGTTAGTTCTAGCAACTTTGATGCCTAAGAATCAAGCCAAAACCGTCCTCCTAAGCATCAATCAAGAAAATCCCCAAATTGAGTTTATGGGGTTTGAGAATCGGTCCTTTAATTGGAGTATCAAATGAACTCCAAATGCTATGAAATTTAAAAGGGTTGCTAATTTGACTATTTAGAGATGATTGGTGGTGGTTTTATAAATTATAAAAGAGTTTAAGGCAAAAATCTAGGTAGATTGGGAGGTTGCAAGAGGTCTTAAAATAGTGTTATAAGGGGTTAGAAAGTGATGATTTGAATTGTAGAAGAAAAATTAAAAATGACAGTAGCTAGGGTTTATGGATTTAGTTTGAATAAGCTTGAGAGAAGAAGAAGAAAAACTTAAGGAAATCTGAAAAAGGAAGCTTGAATTGAAAAGATATAACATTAAACAATTTAAAATAACTTGAATGTGCTGAAATTAAAGACTGAAATGGAAAGAAATTTAAATAAAATTTCAGAATTTAAAATGTACAAGTAAAAGAAGCAATAAAGAAAATAATTTAGATAAAGATAAAAGGTGTATTTCATTCAATCAATTCTAGCTTTTCTATCGCATCATATAGTCTTTATATAGGCATCACAAGCTATTAATAATAAGACAAAAGACTAATAGATAGAATAAAATAGATTTGGCAAAAACATAAAGTGTTATTTCGTTGTTTAGCCAAATCGGGTAAAAAGCAAAAAGGAACAAAATACATAAAAAATTGATGGTTTTTCCCCTTACCATTCAGAATTCCCTTCTCCATTCTTAAGTCTTCATGTGAGAGAAATAAAGATGGGCCAAACTCTCTTTAACCATTCTCAAAAGCCCATAAAAAAACTCACATTTCCACATCTTCACAATTAGGCCGGATGAGAGCTTAAGGAGAAGAAATTTGGGCTACCTCTTCTTGGGTAATCAAATTCAGCACATAATCATATGAAAATGGGTCATAGGCCTTGGCGATGTGGGCAGCTACCTTGGATCCTCTATGTTGGGCCGAATAAAAAGAAGATAGGCTAGAGAGATATTATCTTGGGCCAAGTTAGGTGGAGATGGGCTTGGGCTTGGGACTACATCATTCTTTTGTGGGTAATTAAATTGGGCCCAAAGGTGTATTGCTGAGGCTCATATATGCTTGTGATATAGGCTTAGTGCTTAAATAAAGATGGGCCAAATATTAAAGATATAGGCTAAGAGTTTCATTATGGGCCGAACTTAAGGAAAATGGGTTGGGGTCCTAAAATACATAAGAATAAGATTATGGAATGAAAAATATGGTGTTTGGTAAGCAAAATCTCGAAATGGAAATAAGATTGTAGAATGAAAAATAAATGTTTAGCATGCAAAATATGGAATGAAAAAAAATTAATTAATTTACACATTTATCCTTAATGAGATCTTACTAATTATTAAAATACTTGTTTTAAATTTTGAAAGGGAATTATTCTAATTTTTTAAAATCAATTTCTTTAATAAAAAAAATTAAAAATTGCATATAATTCTGTTGAAAAAGAAAAAAAAAAACAAACAAAACCATAGCAATTTATAACCAATTAACTCAATTTAAACTTAATAAAATGTAAAACTTATTAATTCTAATATAATTTTAACAGTCTACAATCTTAATAAATCATCACAAAATAATGAAATCATACATAAATATCATAAATTTAGAAAAGAATCATAAAATTAAAGAAATATATAATTATTTTTCTTCAATCAAATCCAATCAAAATAATCCAACACTACTAAAACTAATAAATATAAAATAGTCTATTTAAAATTGATAAATAATATCCAACAATACTAAAACTTGCAAATATAAAATAATTTATCCAAAATTGATAAATAATTCCTAACGACAAGAATAAAAATTCATGAGTCATTATAGTAATGAATTAAGTACATCTTGAGCAAACATCACCTTAAAATTATTAGGCATTCATGAGTCATTATAGTAATGAATTAAGCACATCTTGAGCAAACATCACCTTAAAATCATCAGGCATGCTATAAAACGCTTCAACTTTCTTATTATCCTGACAATGGTATATTCTTTCAATTTCTTGATTATATTTTCAAATAAATATGTTATTTTAATTGTATTTTGTATGGAACTATGAATAGATTGACAATCTGTGGTATACCTATTTATGTACGATACAATGGAAAGGTAATACCAATTGCTTTAGCTGAGATGGGGAAATATTGAAAAGGGAACGCAACCCATGCTTAATTTCGACCTTTCCTGAAATATGTACCCGATATTCTTATGGGGCAATAAAATTAACTAAATTTCTACATTAATGCTTTAAATTTGAAAAGCAATAGTACTAATTTTTGTGGTATTTCAGCTTTGTTTTTTCTGAAATTTTTGACAATATTATTCACAATATATAGGCTGAAAAAATTTCACATGAATAGTAACATGAATCCTCGTGTTAGAGTATTTTTGTGGTATAACATAACATATAGGAGTAGAAGTCAAATCGATTAAATCAATCAAATCGAACCAAATCGATTAAATTAAATTAAAACTGATAGTTTCACAATTTATTTAGTTTAGTTTGGTTTGAAAAATAGAGTAAATTGAAAGTTCGATTTGATTTGCAATTTGAGTATTTTTTTCTTTGATTTCATTCAAACCGTTTTTTAACCTAATATTAATTTAGAATTTTAAAAAAGACCATCCATAAAAATTAACTAAAGATAAATAAAAAAAGTATAATTTTTAAGAAAAATATAAGTTTTGACTGTGTTAATTAATGAAATAGATAAGTTTTGAATTTTACAATATTTAACTAATTTTGATTTTTTTTAAAACTAATATTGTATCGATATTTTTCTCTAAATTTTATAATAAAATAATGACAATTTATAAAAAAATTTATTTTGGTTTGAAATCGATAAACTAAAGGTATTCAAATCGAATCAAACCAAATTGAAATCAACGATTTGGCTATAATAATAGTTTGGTTTGATTTGAGAAGTTTTCAAATTGAAAATATTGATTTGGTTTGATAATAACTCTTCAAACCAATAAAACTGAACTAATACCACTTCTAATAACAAACAAAAATAATCTTGGATAGGGGCAAAAACAAAATAGCTGATTAAAGTCACATAATATGACCTAAACCTAAACCGCAATCAAGATTTTAATTTCAGATTATTGAAAAAAGTTAATGCAATATTTTTCAATAAAAATTTAAACTCAATTTGACAAATAACTCCATCAATCTAATCAAACACATGATTATTTTCATAAAACAATAGTAAAAATTATAAAGGGAGAAAAAAATCCAATACAATCAAGTGAAGGAAAAAAAAAAAAGGAGAAAGAGTTACCTTGATGGAGATTTGTTATCAATTATTTAACTCTGATTCAAATTTGGAATTAATTGAAGAATATTTAAGAGTAAATTGCTTGAATGGACTAATGAAATTTTGAGAGCAAGTTGTTGCGACTCTTTATAATGGGAGTTGTGAACGCGTGAGTTGTGATTTTTCATAACCCTTCCATTGACAAAACTAGAGGGGGCTAAAGATAGTCTTATATATATAAGTTTAGGGATCATAGATATAAATGTAAGAAGTTTAGGGATCAAGAAGAGTTATAAAAAATCACAACTCGCGAGTTCACAACATACAAATATATTGTGAACTTGCAAGTTGTGATTTTTCATAGCCCTTCCATTGGCGAAACTACACGGGTCTAAGGGTAGTTGTGATTTTTCATAGCCTTTTCATTAGCAAAACTAGAGGGGCTAAGAGTAGTCTTGATCCCTAACCTTCTTATATATATATATATATATTTTAATTGGTCTTTTAAAATTCTTATATATATACATATATATACATATATATATATATATATATATATATAGCCCCAAAAAAATTTATATAATTAATATCACTAAAAATTACATATAAATTTTTAATTGGTTCACTAAAAAAAAAAAAAATATAATTTATAATACTAAATTTAACTTTGGTCCCATTTAATAGTACTAAAATTATATGTAAATTTTTTATTAGCTCCCTAAAAAAATTATATATAATTTATAGTACTAAAATTTTTTATTAATTTAATTTTGACCTTTCTAATAAATTTTTTTGATAACGTCCCTTGCTGCTTCTAAAATTTTTATTTCCATATAATTATTCTCACTTATTTTACACCACCTTACTAATAAAAATCCTAATTTATTCCAATTCTTATTATTTCAATTTAACAAACAATTGAAATTTTGAGAATAAGTATTTTATTTCTATTCCATCTTTATTATTTCAGTTAACCAAACAATGCCTATATGTTGCTATTATTTAATTTATTACCATTATTAATTTCATTTTCATTCATTTTAATTTGTCACTGTTTAAATTTATTTTCTTTATCTTATTTTTTCGTATTTTAATAGTTTTAAATAGATAAAATAAATAAAGAAATTGAAGAAAATAAAAAAAATCATTCTAATTAAATGGTGAGTTATTGGATTAGTATCTTAAAATCAGATTAAATCCTAATCATTTATTCTTTTTTAATCTCCACCGTCAGATTAGGAGTAACTGCCAAAACTTAATCATAGCCATTTATCTGATTCCAATTGTAACCATCAGATCGAAAAATTAAATTGAATCGTCATCGTTAGATCACTTAACCCTAGTAAACCATTACAAGAACTTCAGTTTCATGTTTTGCTTTCTTTCACGGAATACAACTGCCCTGCTCTCTTATTCTTCTTCTCCTAAGTATTTTCTTCATATAGAAGAAAAAATAAAAATAAATAAATAAACAACCATTCAGCCAGAGAAGCCTCAGCCGTCGTCGCACCACCACTTCCATCGCCGTTAAGATAATTTTTTAGAAATTGATTGACTTTGTTTCAAAGGTATTTATTATAATACTTCTATTAATGATAGTCACTATTGTTGTTGTCTCCTCACCTAGAGGTAATATCATTTAGTTTCGACTGAACAGCTATAATTTTTTTTTTTTTTTTTTTTTTTTTTAATTTTCCTGTTTGATACCATCATTTTTTTCATGATGGAATTTTTTATATAAAATGAATCTTCCAAAGAAATTTTTAGGGTACAATTTTAACAAATAACTTGAGCGAACATATAATTTTCTTTTAAGGTTCTGTTTGGTTTACCCTTATGTATTTTTTGCTCCTCTGTATGAGAGAGAGAAGTAGGTGATGCACAGATGCAAGAAACTGTTTTTTTTTTTTTTTTTTTTTTTTTTTTCACTTCATTGATTTTCTTAGCAGTCAAATGTTTTTTTTTTTTTTTTTTATTTTGTGTGTTTTCTTTTTTAAATTCAGATATTTTTTGTTTTCCATGTAATACATGAATTATTGATTTTTGTATCATTAAGCTTGCTTGGTAAATGGTAATTGAATATCTACTTAGTATAGGAGAGTAAATATCTTGGATATAACTCTATTCTGGAATAACTTCCCTTTCGGTTGCTGTATTTTAGATATATTAGTAGCAATAAAGCATGATAGCAGCAGTATCATGGGTGCCCAAAGGGGTCGCAAAGTCTGTCCCTGCTGTGGCAGACCCACCCTCTAAGGAGGAAATTGAAGAGATGTTAAATGCTGGTGCTTTAGAGAGAAGGTAATCCTTCAATTGTTTTTCTATTTTTCTTTTGTTTGATTTTGTATTTTTCATTTGTTTTATTGTTTTCATTTTCATTTATACGTCAGTTCCAATGTATTTGATGAAAATCTCATTTTTGTTCTCTAATTTGTGTTGTTGGGTTGTTGGAAAGCTTTTTGCTTTTGTGCACCATTTGTAATTTGTGGGTTTCGTCTTTTCTGAATTGTAAAATTCTGTAGAAAATAAGACTAATGCTCTGTCTCTGTGATAAAAATAAGTTCTCGATGTCTTTGGTTTATGCAGTGGAGATGGTGGCAGTGAGGAAGATGATGAAGATATGGGTGTTGATACTGCCAATCAGAATGATGAAGTGACCCGTGCATTAGCTGTAGCTGATGCACTTGGTAGAGCTCCCAAAGATAACAAATCAGTGACCAAATTTGATGACATAACTGATGGTCTGAAGGAACTTGACATGGACAATTATGATGAGGAGGATGAAGGTATACTGGATGTATCTGATTTTTTTTTTTACTCTCTCGTGTCATTTAATTATTTATTTATCCGTTTATATTTTGAGAAATGAAAGGGGTGCGTGGTTACTCTGTTGGTTTAGTTGAAGGATTATGATTCATTGTTAAATTGTTGATTTTTGCTGAAGATAGTATTCTGAAATCTATGAATCCTAGTACCTTTGATTAACATCATATTGGATATATACCTAATTGGGAAACTGTTCTTATTTACGTATAATGTAAACTGTAAAAATTAACATCGTATTCGGTATACCACTAATAGTGCATCTATGTGCCTTAGGTGTTGAGCTATTCAGCACAGGACTTGGGGACCTTTACTACCCAAGCAATGATATGGATCCCTACTTAAAGGATAAAGATGTAAGTTTGACTGCTTTCTCATATCCTGTCTAGGATTCTATTTCTTTGGCTTCTGATGGTAGGATAAATTTTTGCAGAATGATGATGATTCAGAAGAGCTTGAGGACATGACTATTAACCCAAAGGACGCAGTCATAGTTTGTGCACGTAATGAGGATGAATTTAGTCACCTTGAGGCATGTAAATTATAGTTGGAGATTGCTCTTCCTTTCTCTCTTTCTCTCTCTCTCTCTATCTGATCAAGCACTTATCATAAATGAGCAGGTTTGGATATATGAGGAATCAGATGATGGTGATACAAACATGTATGTTCACCATGATATTGTTCTTTCAGCATTCCCCCTTTGCACAGCATGGTTTGATTGTCCACTTAAAGGGGAAGACAAAGGTATAACTCATTTTGCCATATAGCATGCAAAACTTCTCTGGCATATTCCCGTTTTGGCATTTATAATTTATATTTGTTTTAATTTAAAATAGTTATATCTCAATTTGTAGTAAACCTTGAAACTTTCTTTTGTTCATCATTCTACTGATGGATTATTTTTGTATTCTTGCAGGAAATTTTATAGCTGTGGGCTCAATGGAACCTTCAATTGAAATATGGGACCTTGACATTGTATATAGATCCTAGATCTGATCTCATAAACTATTAAGTTTGTTAAAGTCTTTAATAAATATATTGTTGCAGTATCTCATAAAGTTCCCCTGTTCTCAGATTGATGAAGTGCAACCATCTCTAA
The DNA here is from genome assembly GCA_948193065.1 of Aleurites moluccanus. Lineage (NCBI taxonomy): Eukaryota > Viridiplantae > Streptophyta > Magnoliopsida > Malpighiales > Euphorbiaceae > Aleurites > Aleurites moluccanus. The sequence continues at coordinate 65,989 of CANXYC011363033.1, forward strand.
TTTTAGGTGGTGTTGCCAAACAGAAGAAAAAGAAGAAAAATGGAAAGAAGGTCTACTACTAAATTCTTTTACAATTTTAATCTTTTGATTTTGAATTATTTATAGTATGCTCTAAATCATGTATTAAGTCTGCATATCCATGAGATCTTCACAATTATTTGTTATATTAAAATTATGAATTATCTTTGTTATCTGTTTATGGACATTTAATGTCATAATGAATTCATGAATTAGCCTTTTAAAAAGAAATGTGATAGCTGCAAATTGCCAATGAATCTCATTTTACACTTTAAATTGTATACCTTTCAAGACTCTGGATATTATTGTCATTTTTATGTTGTTTGGTTTTGAATCATTTTTTTTTTGTTTTATATTGTTATTCCATCTCTAGATATATTATTGAATTCAAGAACAGTAATTATGTTATGGAGCTGATGGATGCTTTTTCCTCCATTGTTCCATCTTTTACTAAGTCTTCAACTTTTTATGTTAGAAATCAATCAAATACAAAGAAGGCAGTCACACTGATTCTGTACTTGGCCTTGCCTGGAACAAACAGTTCAGGTTTGTTGAATTATAGTGTCCAGTTCTTTTCTTGCTTCTATGGAAAGCTATTGCTGAATTTAGTGCTCTGGTAACTAATAAAAGAAAATGATACTAAATGCAGGAATATCCTTGCCAGTGCTAGTGCCGATAGACGAATTAAAATCTGGGATGTGGCTACTGGAAAATGTGATATTACCATGGAGCATCATACAGACAAGGTAAGAATATAGCCTTTATTTATTTTATTTTGGCTATCTATTTGAATCATTTGCTATGTAAGATTCGATGTTTTTCTTGCTTATTATCATACTTTTCGAGACATTATGACTGCGCATGCATTATGCTGACCATCAAGCTTCTGAACTCCCAAGTACAGAGTTGATGCATGCATTTATGTGCTGTGAGACATGTAAACTGCTACTATTTCTGTGCTACTTTCTTTCATATAATCTCAGTCGCCAAACTTATGAACTTATTTTCTTCCAATGTATTATAGACGTTAATAAATATAGAACAGGCAATTTTTATTTGATTTTCATTAAATGGGAAAACTTCTGGCTATTTTATGTCACTAGTTAGATATGGGTTCAAATTTCTTCTTCATACTACTCTTTACAGGTTCAAGCAGTTGCTTGGAATCATCATGAGCCACAAGTTCTTCTCAGTGGATCTTTTGATCGTTCAGTCGTCATGGTAACATGAATTCTGCTTATCTCCATCTAAAATAGATTATTACTTAACCCAGAATAGAGCTTGATTTTCAAATGATTTGTTAAGCTGTCAAAATATTGAGCTTATGTTTTCCAATTTGTTTTAAAGATACATTATTTTGATTATAATACACTTGTGCACTGCAGAAAGATGGAAGGATACCCACACATCCAGGTTTTAAGTGGTCCGTAGCAGCTGATGTTGAAAGCTTGGCATGGGATCCCCATAGTAATCACTCATTTGTGGTGTGTGGTTCATTCTTTCTTTTAGGATTATCTCACATCCAGTTTCAAGTTCCTTTTTCTTGTGAGCTAAGAAAGATGGGAGCTGCATCATCACTGTGCCATAAGTTTGAAATAGATATAATCATTTGTTGTCTTGTGCTAAAATAAACTTATGTAAACCTAGCTGTTCTTTTAGGTGAGTCTTGAGGATGGTACAGTCCAAGGTTTTGATATCCGGACAGTGAAGACTGATTCAGCTTCTGATCCAAAGCCAAGTTTTACTCTCCATGCGCATGACAAAGCTGTTTGCACTGTCTCTTACAATCCATCTGCGCCTAATGTAAATATCTGTGTTTCCAACCTCATATGTTATTAGGTGTTCTAAATTATTAACAGTGTGCCTTTCTGATGTTGACAGCTTCTTGCCACTGGATCTACGGATAAAATGGTACTTCGGTTTTCTTTTGTAGGTCCATTCAGCTGGTATATAAATACCTCAAATAATCAATATTGCCTTTCATCTTGTGCAGGTGAAACTTTGGGATTTGTCAAACAACCAGCCATCATGTGTAGCATCAAAGAATCCTAAAGCAGTACGTGATTTATCTTTTTTCGTTAGGTTCCATACAACTTGTTTTAGAAATTCGTGAATTTGATTATCACACCCTGATCTGAATGGTGATTAGGGAGGAGTCTTTTCCATATCCTTCTCGGAGGACAGTCCTTTCTTGCTTGCTATAGGAGGTTCAAAGGGAAAATTAGAAGTGAGTGAAAAAGCATTATTTTATATGAATCTAGCATCTCTCAGTTGATATATGCTAATCTGGCATATGTAATTGTACAGTAGATACGGTTATTTATATTCACTGAAATTTGCAGGTCTGGGACACGTTAGCAGATGCAGGGATCTCTAAAAGATTTGGGAATGAGAGCTGACATAATGTACCTCATCTTGAGACTTAATGGATGGTGAAAGATACTGAAAGAGTTACTGTTTTTCCACATGGGGAATGTGTAATTATATGAGAATGACTGGCATTGCTGACAAAAGTAATGTTTGTTAGCTAAAGCTTTGAAATTTTGTAAGGTTGCAGGTTTTTTGTCTTTATTTTCTTTTTAGAATTATTTTATTTGTAATTGAGAGAACATATCTGCTAATGTGTTGGGTTTTGATCGTTGTTTATGATGAGATAATTGCTTATAAAAATAGTTGCCTCTGTAGATTTTGTTAAAGAATTATATGATTTTTTTTTTTTTAGTAATTATGGTTGTCAAAATTGGATCGGATCAGCTGATCGAATTGAAAAATTAAGAATTAAATTAAGGATCGGTTCGATCAGTTTTTAAAAAATTTGTCCTCCTAAAATTGATGATCGGCTGGTTAATCGGTGAATTGATCAAATCGGATTTTTTTTTTTGTTCTAGTGGATCATATTTTTTTTTCATATTTTTGGTCAAAAATAATAAATGTCAAATTATATTTATTTTCATAATATATATAATAAATGTTAATATATATATATATATATATATATATATATATATATATATATATATATATATATATATTTTTTTGAGTATAATATGTTTTATCTATATATATTTTATATCTCTGTGTATGTAGAGAGTGTATATATAGTGATATT
>CANXYC011363069.1:0-10693 GCA_948193065.1 Aleurites moluccanus
AAATATGATATTGAGCCAAATGTTTCCTTTGAACTTTATTATGTTATATATCATCATTTAAGTTATATTTGAGACATATTGATATGTTTATGCTATATGAGATATCTGCATATAATATGTTATAACAGGACTACTTCGATGGTGTAGAAATAAACCATCGACTGTGTACACAGATATATGTTATGACCTCTGCTAGGGAGGGGTAAATTCCCTATGCCATGGTGTGATTGGGTGAAAATGTGATGAAAGAGAAGTGAAGTAACAGTTTGTTATATGATATAATCTGACATGTTACAGGCTCCTATTATATTATATGTATTATGGTTCATGATATGTATTTCATCATGCTATTACCAGTATTCATATTTACATATCATTAATGGATAGATGTGACTTGTCATGAATAATATTTCATACTCATATATATATATTTACTCACTGAGTATAATCTTATACTCACCCCCTCAGTGGTTATATGTTTTCAGGACCTCAGTGAGGCAGACATCCATTGGCTATATCATCTTCAGCCTTGGATTACAGATGTATGTACATGTGTATAGAAGTTCCTTGGTATATAATATATAGAGGGCTTGGATTGGATAAAAGTATAATGTCTAATATATTCAAATAATAACCAGATATGATATGAATATGTTAATGATATACATATATATGATATGAGAAATTTATATGATGTATATATGATATGGGTTATGAATGCAAATATTGAAGTGCATATTGAGTTGTGATTGACTACTGGAGGTTAAAAGGGGATGTATGCTATATTGGAAGTGCAATGTTTATGTTTTACGGATAGCTTAAGTCATAGTTATAAAGGAAACACTGTCAGTTTTTTTGTGAGAATATTATGATGATTCAAAAAAAAATGATCACGTAAAATATATCACAGATTAAGTAATGATTGTAAAAGTAAAGTTAAAGTAAAAGCATGGGTTTTTCGAGGTACTGATCCCCTTAGCATTACCCGTACCCTAGGACCGTCATGGTCTAAAATTGGGCCGTGACACCTTTCCCTCTCTAAAACATATATATAATATGGTTCTCAAAGAAGAGACACAAATGAGCACGCTTCTGTAATCTCAAAGCTTCAATGATGGAGCAGTTATGGTTGTTAAGGAAAATTAGTCCAATCAAGTTTGCTTTCATTATGGAAAACTGGTCACATTAAGGTAAAGTGCTTCAGGCTTATTAGATTTCCTCCAAATTTCAAGTGATGGAAGTAAAGTAGCTAATCAAGTTTTAGTTTCTCAGGTCGACAGTACTAATATGAACTTTATTGCTGGGTGTATTGCTAATCTCAATCTCTCAAAGAACAAGTTCAAAAAACTCATATCTCTTCTAAATAATCAAAATATAATTGGAAACATAACTTCTTCTTTATCATCCTCAATACAATTAAACAATTTTCCAGGTAATAAATTCTTTACTTTTTCTATTATTAATACAAAATAATTTTAGAAACTTTTATACACCAAATTCAGTATGTCTCCTTGGATTGTTGACATTGGGGCTATAGATCACATAGTTTGTTCCTTAGACCTTTTTTTTATCATTGGAAGGAGACTATGAAAGCTGAACTTGATACATTGGAGTCTAATAATGCCTAAAAATTTATGTCACTTCCAGTAGACAAGAAAGCCATAAGGTGTAAATGGGCATACAAAATCAAGTTTCATTCATAGTATAATTGAAAGATATAAAGCTAGGTTGTTTGCTAAGGGTTATAATTGAGGAGAAGGGTTTGATCAGCCTCACTGTCAAGCACACAACTATTAGAATGTTCTTGTTCTTAAAAATAATAAAAGGTTGGCATCTTGCTCAACTTGATGCCAATAATGTGTTCTTGAATGTTGACCTATAGTAAACTGTTTACAAAGAAAATTCCTCTTGGTTACCAGTTTAAAAGGGAGATTATGAATTAATATCATAATAATAGTAGCAAAAGCAAGCTAGTTTGTAAGCTTTAGAAATCCTTATATGGATTAAAATAGACTTCCAAACAATGGAATGTCAAATTCATAGTCTCTTGTCCAATTCGGATTCAAACAATCCAAGTTAGATTATTCTTTGTTTACAAAATCTATGGATTCAAATTTTATATCCCTTCTACTGTATATGGATGACTTTGCTATTGCAAATGTTAACAATTATCTAATTGAGCAATTGAAAAAGTATCTAAATTCACATTTTAAGCTGAAAGATTTGGGATCTTTGAAATATTTCCTTAGGCTCGAAATAACTATATCAAAGGAAGGAATAATAGTTTGTCAAAAGAAATATGCTCATGAGTTGCTTCAGGAATATAATCAATTGGGAGCTAAACCAAGTAATATTCCAATAGAAGTGAATCACAAATACATTCTGACCATAACCTATTAAAGGATGTTATTAAATACAGACAATTGATGGGGAAACTAATGTATCTGACCTTAACTAAACCAAATTTCAGTTATGCAGTATATGTTTGAACTCAGTTCATGGATAAACCAACAACTATCATCTTACAAGCTGCAAATAGAGTCTTGAATTACATTAAGAAAACTCTTGGAAAAGGAATCCTTTTATCTGCTTCTTTAAAGCTTCATTTGATAGCCTACTCAGATAGTCACTGTGCAGGTTGTAAAAAATAAGAAGGCCATTAATTGGATTTTATGTGTTCTTGGGAAACTCATTAATTAGATGAAAATCTAAGAAGCAAGTTATAACCTCCAGGAGTTCTGCAGAGGCATAATACATGTTAGTGGCTTCAACAATTTGTGAAGTAATATGACTCATTTTTTTATGAAGGACTTTGATAAAACACATACATCCAATCACACTATATTGTGACAATATACCTTCTCTTCAAATTGCCAAGAATGCAATTTTTCATAAAAGGATAAAAAATATTGAGTTGGATTGCCAATTTATTAAAGAAAAGGTTTTCTTTGGATTGGTCAAGCTTGAGTATCTAAAGACTAGAGAATAAATTGCAGAGATATTTTCTACAGCCTTGCAACAAAGTCATTTATGCTATCTTTCAAACAAGATGAACATACATAATGTATATGTACATCTTGAGGGGGAGTGTAAAGTTAAAGAAAATGATAACTCAATAAGAGAATTAATATTAGTTACGAGTTAATATTTATTATTCACGTTTTTTGTATATAGTTAGCGTAGATGTTTGTTAGTCAGTAAGTTCTTCTATTTACTTTATCTATTATTCTAGCTATATGTAAACTCTTATAGCTAATCCATAATAGATGAGAGATTATTTTTTTCAAATCATCATGCCATTTATGACCCAAAGGACCAAAAGCATGTTTGCATTTGCAGAGCCATTTGGTAAGATGCAAATGAAGCTCAAATCATGGATTGCATGCCTGTAAAAGGAGAGACTTATTAGCATTGTAGACATTCCATTATTATTTTCTATTGTATTGATGCTACTATCTCTAAGTTACCAAGTATATATAGTCTTAATTTACTCAACCTTTCTAAGAAAGTTGTTTTTTTGTATATTCAATACCAATTTGGTTTTTTGTCCAGCATGATGATGTCATATGGTTCAGTGATCCATTTCCATGACTTGATTCAAATGCAGATTTCCATATTGCATGTGATAATTTCATAGGTAGTTGTGTTAATATCAAGAACAAACCTAATGGAGGGTTTAAATTGTACGATGCATGCAAATTGTTGTTATGGTTTAATCAACAGATGTTTAATCTTAGAATTATGCCTCATAGGTAGTTTTTCTTTGCCACCAAGTATGAAAATATCAATTGATTGTGTCATGGAGGGTCCCATAATACTGCAGGTGAGATTGACATTTTTAACTTGCTGGTCTGAATTTAAGTAAATTTTATGCTTGACAAATTTCATTTATAGATAATTTGATCTTCCACTAAATGGATTTTATTTTCCATTAATTTAATTTTAGTCTTCATTCCCTCTATGATTATCGTTCTCCAGAAAATAGTGGTCAACAAGCATTGAAAGAATGAGTGAAATTGAAATGACATAGATAAAATTTAGGTATTCTCAAGCAAAAGGAGAAAGTAAATTATTAGGCTTTAATGCATATAAGTGATATCTTTCATTTCTGTTTTTATGCATGCATGTATAGATTCTTTGATAAGAATCTCCCATTACCATCCATAATATTGATTTGCTTAGAACATTTAACTTCTTAAACACCTATTGTAAGCACTAAATTTTGATCTTTTGAAAAACCCTGATGATGATAGCATCCATAAAATAGATTACTTAGCAAAGAGTTATTGAAATACAACATTCTGAAATTATTGTAAATATATTGAAGGGGGTGGGAACCATAAAAAAAGAAAGAAAACTTAACTGACAAGACCATTGGAGAATCAGGAGGACCTCCCTAAATTAAAAAGGGCCAGCCTGTGGGGTCCAAATGGCTGCTAAACATCAGGTGGGCCCTTTAATGAATATGGATCTTGAATTTTGGGCTCAATTTCCAATGACTAGGTCCACTACAACCTCTTGAATGTGTCTATGTCCAAATTTAATAAACTTTCCCAATTTTAATGGATTAATTAGGAAAAAGTCTAATGATTATCTTTTCTGAAAAACAATTGTCTTTGATAAATCTCTTTGCAAATTCAAAGTGAGAAATTTCATGAGGCAGATTTCCTTCCAATTATATTCACCGAAGTGTCTATAAATATATGTTTCCACAACAAAAAGGGAGAATGGGACTCAGACTTGAATTTTGGAGGAAAAACAATAATAAGAGAATTATTATAGAAAATATTTTGAAAAGGTTAGTAACTCTTAGTTGTATAATTAAAGGAGATTAATATTTTTGTTCTTTATATTTGGGTTAAGACCAAATATTTATTTTGAGTAGATCTCGCTTTGGAATGTATCTAAATCACAGTTAAGCACTATAAAGGGTTATAATCCAATTATTTTATTATTCCTTATGTATTTCTTATGAATATGAGAATTGCCATGTTTACAATGGACCAAACTCATATTGATTAATTTAGCTTTACCTTGATTTAAGTTATGATTGCATATCTAACGATAGATCTATGATTATAATTATGTTTTATTCATGACTTTTGTCTTTCCCATCTATTTCTAATGTTAATTGAATTTATGGCGTGAGATGGCATATTTACTGAAAGTTTGAGTTTTAATGGTTGTTTTGTGTTCTTAAAATGATTCTTTAATTGATTATGATTTTCATGATTAGAAATAAGTATTTAGGTTGATTATAGAATATGAAATATGACTTAGAAATACATGTTTTAGGTCTTAACAATAACTATCTAAATATTCATCAATGGAATATGTCTATATTTTGATTTTGGATGCATAAGAATGATTTTGTTTGATTCTTTTGATGTTTTCGGATGATTATACATTTTTTTTTATGTTTGAAATAATAAAAATATCGAGAATCAGAGGTTTGAAAGTCTGTTTTGCAATTGAAATAACAGAAAAGGAGAAAATTATCGAATTTGGGCCATTCTAGCCCAAATGGCTAGGAAATGGGCCATTTGGGCCAAAATAGCTAGGGAAGAGCCTCTTTTTTTAAATGTCTATTTACTTCTATCTTCTTTCTCCACTTTTTCTCCTTACTCCATTGACTTTCAGTAACAGTGTGACCTGTTCAAAGATTGTTTACCTACTCTTTGCAAGTAATCTCTTCCTTTTTCTTAAATGAATAGTTGTAGGATGGATTATTTTGGAAATTTGTCTTTTACCTTTTTTATTTTCTAGTTTTTGGGTTGTTTAAGGGCAAACGTTGCTGTAATAATCTAAGTAGAATGTTATAATTGTTTTATTACTTATTTATGATTATTAGGGTGCATTTTGAGTGTTTATATTATTTGTCATTGTATAAAATCATTTTTATTAGAATGCGAATGAAATTATATATCAATATCGAACAAATTAGCATAAAGTAAGACTCAACTCTCAAATCCATAATCTCTCAGGTTTGAGTTCAAATGGGAGATTGGGCCTACTAAGGACCTTCCATCCTTGAATCAACCTTGCGACTAATGTATTAAAATGTGTCTGAGTGACAACTCCTTGTTTTCACCTTTCCTATGATGGGCTAGGTTATGAAAGTGTCGAGATCACACTGAAAATTGAGTGTGAAACCTAATATGCCTCTTATAATGGTGACTCCAATAGGAAACATATAAAGATAGTTGGTTCTAGCTAGGGAATGACATATTTTTCTAACACATTTGCATCATCACATGACCACGTGCACCCCCTTGTGGGAACACTTTCATCCAACTGAATGGTCATTATGAAGCATCATATTATCAACTCGAGGTATAGGGACAAATAAGTGTGAAGTCTTGCTAACATATACCTTTAATCTAGACATTATTGTCAAAGGTAAATCAAGGCATTACACAATTGTTTGTACCAATGGTTCCTATTGGGAGATTTGTTTGAGATGCCATCAGTGAGAGCCATAGCCTTTCAACCTGACTAAGCCATTTAGTAACCATTAGAAACTTCACCTAGATTGTATACATCATTAAAATATTTTCTCTTCCCTTAAATGGTATGTATCTTGATTCTTTTTAGTGAAATTCAAGGTTTTTGTAGGTCCAAAGAGAATTATAGTCCATACTATTTAAGTTGTATATGCATATCATTTTAGTAAATTATGAGAGTTATATATAGACCTTTATTTCCCTTATTGATAGAATGGTCAAAACCAAACACTTAGGAAAAGAAATTCGACTACGTGTGTGGGAGGAATAAGGTTGAAAGGATGACTGTTGTTTGTTCATTTGTTTGTTACTAACCAAATATATGTATCATGCAAAGAATTAAGCCATTCATCATAACTAACCCCTTATTGTTGCAATCATTTAGGAACTATCTCCAAGATGTCTAACTTTGAAAGGGATTAATCCATTCAAAGGATATTGAGGTAAGAAATAAACCTAATTAGGGAAGATGTTAAGGCCATAATTAGGAAGACAGTGAGATATGAGATGGACCATATGATGGAAGAGATCAAAGTTCAAATTAAGCACATCATCTTGGAAGGATTGGAGACATCACCTATGCACTCTAAAAGAGACAGTGGATATCCTAGTCTAAAGGCGGTTGAAGATAGATCTAGCAAGTAACAAGAAACTTCACCTGCTTGAAGAAATCAGTGTCTAAAGCCTTTGAAAAGCTAAAAGAAGAAGGTTTATTGTAGACTTAATATCCAAAGCCAATGCCCAATCCATTGCTGAAAACCCCAAAGCCTATTGTCAATTTTATCAAATGGTTAGCCATGACACCAACAATTGCACTCACTTAAAGCATAAAATCCAAGATCTCATTGATGAAGGAAAGTTCTCTATGTCAACCATGAAACTTCGAAGCATGGAGACCTTTGGCCAAGTTAGTTTGCACTTGTTAGAATTAGAAGGTGTTATTCATATATTGCTATGCATATGTAAAACTCTTTGCTCTTTTAGTTAATGAAATAAAGTTGCCATATTTGCTTATACATCATTTTGACACTTGAAGTGAATTATGAAATAAAAGAAAATAAAAAAAAAAAAGATAAAGATAAAGAAAATAAAAAAAAAGTCAAAAAGAAAAAAGAAAAAGAAAACAAAAGAAGACCTTCATAGGATTTCAGTAATCCTAAGCAAAAGTTAAGGGTGATGATAGAAAAAAAAAAAAAAAAAAAAGTTAGCTAAAAAACTTAAAAGGCTAGCTAATAGCAAGTGTCTAATGCAAGCTACTAACATTAACGTGTTTAAAGAAGTTCATCTTTAATCATGATTCTAGGATATACTTTGGGCAAAAAAAAATCAAAGAATGATAAGAGGAGATGGTTGCATTAGAATTTTATATTAATGCATATCATAATATACATACATCATGTATTAAGCCATTTCACTATAAGAAATTACTGATACACCAATATAATTTACTGACGAACATTATTTTATCGGTAACTATCGTCAGTATATCAAAGGATTAGGTGTAGAAATAAATTTCTTACATTACTGATCATATACTGAAGAAAACTGGTCGATAATTATTGACAAAAATTATATGGTCGGTAAATATTGTATGATTTTCTTACAGTCAAATATACCAACGGTGCAACGATGACTTAACAATGGAAATGAAGCGCAAAAAATTCATGCTTCTTTTATGTAATGACGGATTACCAACAAACTTATTTTTCATAAAGCAATCTAATGTCTATTGGTATTCTGTCAATATTGATAAAATAATTCTTTTCATCATTTTTATCGACGCATTACTTATTGCCAAGTGGAAAAAAATCCATCGGTAATCCATTGTTAAGTTAAAATTTATATATTTATCATGAACGTTCAGAAATCATTTGTGTAATATCTGTCATTTTGTAGTATTTTTATTAATTTTATATGTTTGGAGAATTAATTAATTTCAAATGTGAATGTTGAGAATTTCAGAAATTTTTTATCTTTGCAGTTTCAGAATTTTGTGAGATTAATTGTATGATATTAAAAACATAATTTGATAAAGTGTAAAGCATAAAAGTTGTGATTTTATGTCTTAACTGTAATTATGTAAAATGGTTTGGAAAAATTCTGTGTAAGTGAGGAGTTATATTTATTTGAGCAAGGCTGGTCTGGTTGAGTATTTCTGCAGGAAGTCAATGTCTGTTTGAATTTACTGGGAATGACTAAGATAGAATTAGCTAAAGGTATGAACATGAAAAATGTTCCTTTGTATGTTGTGATGATGGTTGTAAAATTTCAGAATTTTTGGATAAGTATATCTCAGTGGAGAGTAGTTTTCTCAGGACTGCTCGGAGAGATTCTTAGGCAGTAAGTCTAGGTGACCAAAACACCATGGTCTATGTGTTAATCTTTATGATTTCAAATTTTGATATGTTGTGCCCCTATATGTCTATTTTAAGTGGTAAAAAGAATCAGTAAGTTTGGACACTTGTAGCTCACTTGCGAGCTGGCTAAGTTTGAGATGTCCAGAAAAGGTTTTAATTTAGAGAAATTTTGGTGTGGTGAGCCGGCAAAATGTGAAGTGGCATTTTGCGAGCCGGCAAAATGCGAAGTGGCATTTTGCGAGCCGGCAATGCGAAGAGGCGAAGTGGCGAAGTGAGATTGCCGAGGTAACAATTGGCGAAGAGGCATATGCGAGGTGGTATGTGCGAAGAGGTTTGGCGAAGAGGCGAAGAAGCGAAGAAGCATTGTCGAGGTGGCATATGCGAGGAAGAGTTAGAGAAGAGAGTCTGGCGAGGTGACATATGTGAGTTGGGTTAGCGAAGTGGCATTGCCGGATGAAGTTTGGCGAGCTGGAAAGTGCGAGCTGGGAAATGCGAAGTGGAAATGGCAAGCCGGCTTAGGCGAGGTAGCTTTGCCGAGGCAGGATTAGCGAGGCAAGCTGGCAAGCGTGTTTCTGGGGCAGTGGTCTATTTAACCCCAACAACCCCAGTAGCTTTCACGCGATTTTTTCCTTTCTTTCTTTCTTCGTTTATATTTAGTCTTTTCTCAGAATTAGTTCCATTTTATTTTCTAAGGCATTAATACTTAAATTAATGCATCAGACTTCTAGATTATTCTGTATTAAGGCAGAAATCATCATATTTGAGCAGAAATCATAGAAATTTCAGTTTAAAGGAAATAAGGTAAATTTTCTTCCAAAACTATTTTCTTTAGATTTATTTAAGTCTATGGGTTAGGATAATTAATACTGGGTATATAGAATTTATTACAAGTAATCTGAAGTCATTAATGGTAATTAAGGTGGGAGAAATCAGAATGTTAAGGCTGTCATGAATAGTAACATAAACAGTAACTCCGAAATTAAATGCAGATTTTCTTAAAGAGATAAATAAAATTTGTTGTTGGGAATTAAGAATAGAGACTCTAAGATAATTAATTATTAGAAAATCATAATAAATATTATTGATTTGGAGAAAACCCTAATTTTGTATATTGGGGAAAATTTTTTAGGAGAAGGAAATCAAATTAATTAAAGAGTTAGACTTGGAATTTGCTAAAGGAAATTTCAAGAGAAATTGTATTAAGGTAAGTATGAACATTTATTTGTTTCTTATTTTTTTTGAAATAATAAGATCAAGTATCTTTGATTTGTTCATTCACATACACCTATGTACATTTGTATATATATATAATATAAATGACTTGATGAATTTTCTTGGATCAAGATTATATGTTTCTTGTTTGTTAAACCCGATTTGAATGATGTTATATGATGATGGTCTTGCGACCAATATACTTCCTATGAGATTGAAACCCCCTGAACCATGGATATAATGCTCTTCCCAATGAGAGTAAATTTATTGGTCCATAGTGCACTTTGGGAGCCCAGTTAATAGGATTTTTATCAGTGTTCCACCTAGAGGGGGCCATGAGCTCTAGGCGCATGCCTGGCCAAGCATGTGTGCATGTTAAGGTAGCAAGGCTACTGATACGTATGTTATGACATGAGATCAGTTCTGTCAAATGAGATTTGATAATGCCATTCTTTGCGGGCATTTTATATTTCAAATATGAACCATGATTTGATTTGTGATATGATTTGATATAGCCAAATTATTATGAGTAACCATATTCCTTCAAGTAAAGCTTGTGATTCTTTCATACCTATATATGTATAAATATTTGTTCATGACCATGATTTGATAATCAGATTC